>JNEU01000588.1:0-87970 GCA_000697475.1 Lichtheimia corymbifera B2541
GGCAAAAGCCGGGCGCACTGGCAGCTGTTTTCTGGATAATTCAATAGCGGTACCCTCGATTTTGGCAGAAAGCTTCAACCTTGGAATCAGCACAGTGGTGCCGGCATGAGTGCCAGGGGTTGCGATCTCCGCTTCAATGTAGTATCGATGCAAGGCACGGCATATAAGTTTGGTACCATTACACAGGCCTTGATCAGGGCGTAAGTTGCGCAAGAGTATAAGCGGCATATTTTTCTTGAGTGATAGTTGGTGGGCGGGCAATCCTAAAATAACCAATGAGCAAATAGTGAGTGATGAGATGAAGAGGAAGAGGTAGATAATATGGTAATGATGATGATGATACAATACCGCTAGGAGTAACCGTGTTCAAAAAGTCAATAGGAATATCATCATGTCGATCATTACTTGTGGGTAATACACTATCAGCACTGAGATAGTCATATGCTTCGCCAGGAAAAATTTCAGTAGCAACAGCATTAATGCGGTTAACGCAATCGTTGGTGGCTGTGAGAATGGCCGTTTGAGCGAGTTGGGCAGCATTGGCAGCATTGGTAGTGCGAAGATGGGGGTATACAGTGTCAACCATGTGATATATGTTGGAGCCAGCCAAACATTGAACGTCGCCATCAATGCGGATGTAATCGGAATTAGGGGAAACTATGAGAGTGAAAAAAATTGGTGAGGATGTTTTATGCATTCAATAAAGGAGAACGAAATGACTTACTTGTGGGGATACGGCCTTCGCCAATGTCAAGTAGGTATTGAGCAAATTGGCGTTGTCGATGAGCATGTTGCGAGTTATCATTGAGATTTTGTAGACGCATGTTGATGGTGAGGTGGTATACCTGTACATGCTGCCAAAGGTAAGATCGGGAGATACTTGCAGCAGTGGTCTGTGCACGGTTACCACGCTGTACGACAGGCAGTGTCTGACGAAAATCACCACCAAAGACGACCACTTTACCACCGAAGGGAATATCATTGAGCAACGGATTATGTCTACTCATGATATCACGCAACGTGCGATCCACGGGTTCAATAGCAAAGCGATTCATCATGGGTGCTTCATCCCAAACGATCAAGGCGGCATTGCGGAGTTGTTGTGCGCGTTCCGTTTGCACTGAGATGCTGCAGGTGGATCTTTCATTCAAACTTTCTACTGGGATTTTGAACATCGAATGTGCAGTGGCACCATCAAGCAAAAGAAGTGCAGCCACACCCGTAGACGCCACAGCAATTGCCGATTGGTCGAGTCGTGTACGAATGTAAGAGAGTAAAGTGTTGTACAAAAACGTCTTTCCGGAACCACCAGGGCCATCGATGAAGTATAAGCGTTGCTCAGCACTATCGTGTTGCACAGCATTTACAATAGTATCAAAGATGAGTCGCTGCTCAGTATTCAATGCATCAACACGGCTTGCATATTCTTCAGGTGTAATGCCGCCAGCGGCTGCTGATGATTCTTGTGCATGTGCTGAAGGGAGTGGCTGCTCAAATATGGAGTTGTCAGGTAACGAAGGCATGCCGCGGATATTTTCAAGGGCCATATCTTGCTGTGAAAGTAAGCGCTGGATGTCTCGAAGAGCCTCAGCAATGCAACGGTCCATGTTAACTTCCATGTCATTGGCAATATAACACCATTGATAATCGTCACACAAACTTGCGGAGTGGCGTTCCCACAATTCCCCAGGATTGATAGGATTACCAAATGCCAAGATAGTGACAAAGAGTTGACGTAGCTGATGAGCTGATGTAAAGTGTCCAATGGCTTCTTCCAAGCAATGGTGGTACTCATCATCATCCTCCAAAAGACCACGTGCCTTAGCAGCATCCACAAATGTGTCATACACGTGACCATCCACTCTACGTAAGTCTTCATAGCTTCGGGGGCCTGGAACCTTATGCAACAACAAACGCAAAGCAAAACGTTCAGGATCACGTGGGGATACAAATGGCAATCTACCGATGGTGCCACGACCTCTTTGGCGTGGTGCCCAATGGTATGGCGTAGAGTCAGTTTTCCAAACGTAGTGCAAAGGTATTTCAGGATAGCAATACTGACGTGCGTTTGGATCACGTCTATGGAATGATGATGATTAGTGAAGATTGTGGATAAATAGATGGCATTTGTATGCATGAAGACAAAGATAAAACCTACCGATTAAGGTCGAAAAATGCAAGCAAAGTGGTTGGTCGATCCACAGTACGTTGGGCGATTGTTTGAAGGTCCTCATTTTCATTGTAGTATACTGCTTGCTGATTTGGTAAATGCAGCAAGAGCAACTGCACAGCAGGAGAGCGATGAAAGAGGCTGAAGGAATACAGGCGCCATAAAGCCTCTGAAGCTGAGACATAGCGGGTATCCGTATATTGCTGAATCTCATTGACAACGACGGCTTGTTGTTGTTGTTGTTGTTGTTGCTGCTCATGTTGTTCCCTGATACTTCGACGCAGGGAGATCAACGCGCGATCGTGGCCTTTGTAGACATATTTGTATAGGTACTTTACGGCATGAACGGAGGAGCATATTTCGACATTGATATGCGCATTATACTTGGTACATAATACCACGTTATGTGGTACCACCCAACGGTTGTCTAGGGATACGGAAGCTGAGATACGATAACGTCTGCCATTGTTCGGTCTCCTGTAGCTGGGATATCCAGATATAGCATCGGTTGTCTCTTCAATGAATTCACGTGGGTAGCCTTTACTGCAACGACCATTCACCATACATGGTGCTTCAGGGAAAGCTTCACCGCAAGGTCCATGCATCATTAAACGTGTAACCGTTTCGTAGGCTGCGGGATGCAGCTCTGGGTTAGGTATTTCAGCCGAAACGATTTGATCATAGTCACGTGGACGGCGTGGTCTGCAATTTGGATCCAAAGTGAGAAGTATATGCGCATGGGGAAGGCCTCGTTTTTGGAATTCAATCACCCTGAAGTGAGCAATTGTCTCACACAAGACATGGTTCGTCGTCAAATCTTTCATAAGCAGGTCGCACTATATTATCGAAAAGATAGGGTTGATGAGCAATCAGTAGTAATAAGTACAATAATGATGTATATACAAAAGACTACTTACTTTGAGCTTAAACACACGATTTGTCAAGTCAGGGCGATCGGCAGCAGCCTGGCCAGGTTTAAGAGCGGAAGTGATTTCAGGCCATCTTGGGTTGCATGTAAACGTGATAAAGAGATCAGGCTCACCAAGCGAACGAACAATAGCCATTGCGTCTTGATATCGTGCTTGCATGTCACGTGGACCACCAGTGAAACTGGGAGGAAGGATAATATGGCTACCAATGTCTCTTGCAGACTCGTTGCCCATTGCATCGATCACACCTTGCAAGGCCTCAGAACGAATTTTTTTCTGGTTCTTTTCAATATATCGAAGACGCTGTTGCTCAACCTTGATATACATGTCCACAGCGTATTGGTGGAATAGGCGACCATAGTAAACCATGTAGTGGTTTTCACGATCTTGCAACATATATGCATAAAACCGCATAGCAGTAATGGTGCCGTTGTTTTCGTCATCGGGATTAGTTTCTTGTTGTCCTCTAAAGCGGCCTTTTTATAAATGTTGTCGATGAGGTAAGTGTACCAATACATGGAAAATATCTATATATGTAAGCATACTACCTTGAGTTGGTGCGCACCAACCTTGCTCACCTCGAGGGAACATGAGAACATAATGCAAAGGGTCATAAAGAGGATGCAATTCATCAATGTGGATAAGCCCATGGCCTTGACGGTGAATAACGACATCGCGATAAGGGGTGATGTTGGAAGCGTAAATAGGAACAACAGCAGCAATTTCTCCTTTTGCCGGGCGTAAGAATTGACCACGATGACCACGGGTCGAAGAGCGATCCGAATGAAAAGTGATGCTGAAATCATTATCAGGCTCGTTTTGCAACATATCAGCAGCGCGTCTGTATATGCGAGCAAGAGGGTTTTGAATGAACAACATCTCCTGAAGCTCCCGTGTGATATCCTGATCAAGGCCACCGCTAATGAGCTGCGTATGTTGATTTGCTCATCTGGGTCACAGATATAGATTTGCGCGAATCCAGGTTTATATTCACTGGGAATCATCGAACAGGCTATAGCGTGGTGAATAACCCCATTTACACGAAACGTATAGACACCTGATCTTGCGTTTGCAAGTTCATCATCAACCTATTTTAGCAGTAATCATAAGCGAAGGAAATTAGGTGTAATTCCAATACATGCAATGCAAGAGGAAGATAAAATAAATACCTGTGCACCAATTGAAGCGAACGCAAATGCTAAATTATATGCTCGAATGTTCGTACGAAAAGATATAGAACGATCATCTTGGCCAGTGAGCAAAGAAAGCAATGGAGCTGGCGGAGGCTGTGGCAATGAAAATGAAACTTTGCCTTTGTTGCAGCAAAAGGAGTATTTTGGATCTGCAATGCTTGATGAATCCACACGTTCTGCAAGCCATGTTTTGGCATTACATTGGGGACACGTTGCTGACATATCTCCAAATGAGTGTCTTCCATCGGCCAAGATGTTGGCCCGTGCATTGGCAGTAGGTCGAAACTCGGAAGGAAGCATCCTCGCAGCATATCGATGTTGGTGACGTCCCTGAGTAGCATTATCCACGGTCGTGTTTTCATTGACAGCTATGTTTGCAGGATTGTAAGGACAACTTCTATGGCTTCTTCGAGCGTGTCCCAATTGCCCACAGCTGCTGCATCGAGGTTGTTGTACAACAGGGGCAACATTGGTGGTGGTGGTAGTAGTAGTAGTAGTAGTGGTGGTGGACGCACCAGTAGATGATGGCAAAACTACAATAATATATCAGAATGATAATCATCCTTCGATTACTGTATGCATTTTCAAGTTATTATACCATGGAAGAAAGTTGGACCATCGGCTTCATTTTGCTGGCGAGTTGCCATCCGATTTGGATTGGCTAGGCAATCACGATGGCTGGTGCGGGAGTGTCCAGGTTGGTGGCAAGTATGGCAAACTCGGGTTGACATTCTAAATAACTGGGTCGTGATGATTGATAACGAAGAAGGTGTCTGCAATAGGTAACAGTAGTATAAGGCTTTTCAAGCAATTCAGATGATGATTTATTTCAAATGCATGACAGTGCTTCAATTATAAATATATGGGTGCATATGGCAGTCTGTAGAAACAAAGGGAAATTGAAGGTGCTGGAAATTGTGTATTGTATGGTAGTCTACCGGGAAACAAAGGGAAAACTGAAAGTGTTGGGAAGTTGTGACCATGTATCGCATGTAAATGTCAATAGGAATTTGTTGGAAAGGGTTACGCTCATCATCAAACAGTAAAGAAGTGTATGCGACAACAATGCAGATGTCTTTGGAAGATTCCAGAGATTTGTGTAAGGTTGATGCCTTTTTTGTGAATTAGCAGCTAACTGCTCACGTGATGCCTATTTTTTTAATTATATAGTTGTAAGATATTGTTTTACTATAACTTGTCTGCTTTTCCTATGTACATATACAAAAAGTGTCTATGATGGTTGCGTTCATGCATGATTGGGGGGTCTGATCGTGAGTTGTGTACGTTGATCGATCACTAGAAAGCGTTTGAGATGGCGTATCCTGCAAGATCAAGCCCTGGTAAGAGGTGTAAGCTAAAGCAGATAGTAGCTTTTAAAGATCTAGAAGTCTACATAGCTCGAGCAATAAAAGAGTGTAATGTTGAAACATACAAGCTGTGTTGCCATGGAGATCGAGTCGTGTTCGTATTGCCTGTCGTGTTGTTGTTGCTTCTGGAATCAGAAACGCTTGGAATCAAGAGCGTTTGTCATGGTCTTGGAAACTCCTTTGTTGGCTCTCTTGTCTTTGGATCGTGAGCCTTATGGCCTTATGGTTTTTCATTTGGGTTGCCTTGCAACGCGTCGTTTTCTTTCGCGATAGTATGCAAACGACCACCTACGTGTACGGACGTTGCACATACGGATGTTTTACTGTTGAAGGTCAGCCAACTGGTGCACGGATCATGTTGTGCAAGTAGATGCAGTGTTATCTGTGAGTGAATCAAAGCTATCATCAGTGTTTACATGTTGAGATGACAACTAGGGTCGGTTTATTGCTATAGGCAATAGCTAATGGTATGTTTGCTGTGTTCAAAGGAATATACGTGATATCCCAAGGCACACGTAGGTGGTCGTTTGCATACTATCGCGAACGAAAACAACGCGTTGCAAGGTAACCCAAGT
The DNA here is from genome assembly GCA_000697475.1 of Lichtheimia corymbifera B2541. NCBI lineage: Eukaryota > Fungi > Mucoromycota > Mucoromycetes > Mucorales > Lichtheimiaceae > Lichtheimia > Lichtheimia corymbifera. The sequence goes on from JNEU01000588.1 coordinate 6,235, forward strand.
TACAAACCATAAGGCCATAAGGCTTACGATCCAAAGACAAGAGAGCCAACAAAGGAGTTTCCAAGACCATGACAAACGCTCTTGATTCCAAGCGTTTCTGATTCCAGAAGCAACAACAACACGACAGGCAATACGAACACGACTCGATCTCCATGGCAACACAGCTTGTATGTTTCAACATTACACTCTTTTATTGCTCGAGCTATGTAGACTTCTAGATCTTTAAAAGCTACTATCTGCTTTAGCTTACACCTCTTACCAGGGCTTGATCTTGCAGGATACGCCATCTCAAACGCTTTCTAGTGATCGATCAACGTACACAACTCACGATCAGACCCCCCAATCATGCATGAACGCAACCATCATAGACACTTTTTGTATATGTACATAGGAAAAGTAGACAAGTTATAGTAAAACAATATCTTTTTATTATAATAATAAAACTAAACTAGCATGTGGCTGTTGGTTTCCTTGAGCCAAAGACCCAAGTACTCACAGAGATGACCGCGTGAAGGCCGCCACATATCCATCTCTTCCTCTCCACATGGGGCACCTTCAACATGTGTCAAATGAGGAGGCTGCAGTGGAGGGGGGGCCCACAAAACAACCATGAGTTCGCATCACTTACGTTGCGAGTGATTTCCACCAGAAACCCAAGGTCCGTTCACCTTCGGTCAAACCACCCAGAGCCAAATCATCCGCGAGCTAAAGGAACCGTCGAACCCCGCTATGACGGTGAAGATACTCACAACGGCAAACGTAAGCGGCGGGTACCAATATATCTACAGCAGGGTGCAGTGAGCCTGTGAAGACAAAGAGAAAGAAAAGAAAAAGCGCAGCCGCAGATTCTCTGGGAACTTTTTATTTTTAAGCGGCGTTTGAATAATTGAGATCCTGCGCCTCAGTCGACCTGGGCTTCATTGTAAATACACACCAGCAGCACTTGACACTGCTTTTTTAATCCAGCCTGTTGTGATGGAGTGACATAGCATCACATTCAACGCTTCGGGTATGAGTTGTACAGTATTATTCTATATCAACGTGATTTATGCTGCAGGGTAAATGTGCAAGCAGTGGAAGTAGAAAATGTTTGTCAGATGGATGGGGAACGTGTCTTTCAAGGTGAGCTCGACCACGACGAGCAGCTTTGGTCGATTGAAGACCCCACGTTTCATTGTAAAGTTTAGAGATACAAGCACCTTCAGTTTTTACATATGCTGTAAGCGTGATGCTATATAGAGAGTGGTCTTTGTTCATTGTCAAGTAGCTGGACCTTGATAGTGCCAATGATGCAAAGGAACTTCTTTGTGTGACACTGCCGATTATGCAAGATGGAATGGCCAATGTATGATTCTTTACCCATTATTTATGAACAGCCATATATTTGCAGCAGATAGCCAATTCCTCTCAAACAGGACTGCTGCGCATTGTATGGCATGGAAACGATGCTCTTGCTCCAGACATTCATTTCCATCATTCAACTTTATGGATCCGAGCTGATTTGACCGAGCTACGGTCAAACAACGAGTATATGAGTTGAGACAATGAGCGCATACTGTACACTGACAGATGCACTCTTTGTTTGCGAGTATCTCTGCCAAAATAGCTTGGATCAAGAAAGTTGAATAATGGGGATGAATGTCTGGAGCAGGAGTATCGACCACATGTCATAAAGTGGCCAAAAGTTGAGATTGGAAAAAAGTGGCTGTTAGCTGGCAATAATGACACCTTACTATATATATATATAAAGTATCATGAATGGACCCTTCAAACCATCACTTCCTGGCTCTGTCACCCAGACACGCCACTCTGCATCTTTGGCTCTAGTATGAAAGGCGCGATCGACAATGAACAAAGGCCACTTTCTGTATAGCGTCACGGTTACAGCATATATGGAAACATAAAGATACCATATCTCAGAATTTTACAATCAAGCCAAAGGGTCTCTAATAGATCAAAGTTGCCATCGTGGTGCAAGGAAGCTTGTGTGCGAGCTTCACGATCGAGGTAGGTAATACCAGTGGGCACATTTATTGGTTTTTACTTTGTAGGAAAGTGTAAAAACTCCTGTGATAGACAATGCCACATGTAAATCACTGATCCAAGTGTTGTATATCGACTACATTCAATAGTGTAGCGCATCCTCTAATGATACAACCTTTACTCGCAAAGTGTAATAGCGACTCTAATAATGATCCCGGGTTAATTTTCGAATGCATGGCCAAGTAATTAAATTACTTTAATCACCAAGTAAAAAGGAATCATGATTGATATATGTCTAGCGAGTAGGAAGATAATGAGGAATAGACATGGGTGGATAGAGTGGGGTGATGCTAAATTCTTTGTGTGTGTGTAACACCGGATCCAATATCAGATCTTCGTGGGCTGGCAATTTCACAGCACCGCTCTTCTCTTTTCGCTGTATCATGTTTGAGCTCATCACGACTGGTAATGACCTCCCCAATATACGCTCGCTCGCTTGCATTTCGGCCTTCGTTAACCATTCAACACAGTCTTCTTTTGGATTGGCGTGCTTGCGGTTGTCCCTTATGTGGCACTTGTTTTGTATGGTGCTTATGGTTGCAAGGAACAAGACTTGAAGAAAAAGTATAACGCCCAATGGTAAGTTGGCTGCCCATTCGCGTAATGTCGTGTACTTTTGTGTGACGAATCTCGTATAAAAGGGCTCTTGTTACTGGTGGTTCCTCTGGTATTGGTGCTGGTCTCGTACGCAAGCTTGCAAGCCAAGGTCTCAATGTGGTGGTGGTTGCTTTGAATGATGCCTTGTTTGCCAAGTTCAAGGAGGATATTGTCAAGGAGTTCCCCAACCAGCAATTCCGATTTGTGCCATGCGATTTGTCTGAAGCAACTGGCGAGACGTATCTTGAAGCTGTCAAGAAGGAGACTGACGATATCGATGTGCAAATCCTGTGCAACAATGCTGGTTTCATCACTACAGGCTGCTTTGCTGATACAGCTGTTAAGCGTAGCATGGCCAATTATCACACCAACGTCACCGCACCACTCGTCCTCACTCATCACTTTTTGAATCGCATGTTGGATAAGGGTCTTAAAGGTTTGGTTACTTTTACTTCAAGCAGTGCTGGATTTATTCCCAATCCCATGGGTGCTTTATACGGTAAGTTGTGTGATGGAGGATGAGGTAAAGAGAAATGATGGCTCATCATCATCATCATCGTATAGCTTCCACCAAGGACTTTTTGACTACCTTTGCTGCATCGATTGCTGCTGAACATGCTGAGGATGGTATCAACGTGTTGGTTGTGGTAAGTAAATTGGGGATTGAGAGCCACATTGGGTATTTGGATATAAATGGCTGATGATATGTCTGTGTACATGATAGCATCCCTCCCCTATCGATTCGAACTTTTACAGCAATGCTGGCAAGATGTCTGCTCTCACTTCGGCTCAAAAGATCTCCTCTCCTCCTTCAGTGGTTGCTGATGCTATTTGCCGTAACGCTGGCAAGGTGGTCGTCACGGATCAAGGCATCATTACTGTGTTGATGAAGATTGGCCTTACCAAGGTGTTGGATTGGAACGTGCTTACCGAACTCATGAAGATTGCTATTCCCTTCAATGGCGATTACAAGGCTATGAAGGTGCGTCGTGAGATTAAGCGCGACTAATATCACTATAGTACTATCATTGTAATCCCCCCCATTGCTTTCTCTACTACTCTGTAATAAACAAGTTTATTATAAGGATATCAATCATGTGTAATAAGATGCGGATATGAACGTGTAAAGGATGCTCGGGTTTCACAAAACATAATAATAGTTGTTACTTGCAGCGTGTAATTGGGTCATGTACCAGAATGCGTTTGAGACTTCATGAGGAAATACGCTGTAAATCAATGACCAAGCCAAGACACAGCGGTATGCAATGAGCGTGATGGTGTCGTTTGACCAGCAATATGAAAAAGGAAGGTAAACAAAGAGCACTGTTTGGATGAGAATGAACCTAAACAAAGCACCAAACAATGAATATCCCAATATACACAAACACAAACAGCCAAATGCTTACGCTCTACTATGCCATGTATGAATATTGGTATTTGCATGGATGAGATAAACTGATACTGCAAAGGCTAAATTCGGAATATTATTAGCCGGGTTACATAAGATGATGGGGGTTGCTGCATATATAAAACTTTACCTGGAAACAGCTGCTGCAGATGATGGAAACCCAGCTTGAGACGTTGAGATAAGCTTGGATGAAACAATGCTGTGGTCCGCACCACCAACTCCGGAATGACAAACGAGTACAAGCAAGCCAATGCCAAGCAGACGATGCCGAGATCAGCTGGAATGCCATAGCTCATGGCGCACTGATGAGCGAGATGAGTGACAACTTTACGAAACAGGCCCCATTCGAGGAGAAGGGGGATGACTGTTAGGAAACAGATATAAGTGGTCCAGACAAACTGAGTAATCATGCAAGGATCCTGGTTGGGCAATGTGGGATGAAAGAGAAAAAAAAAGGAGCGATCGCCGGTGTCAGATGACGATGGGGCAAGAACAAGATTGATTGACCGCTCGGTGAAATGTCACAAATGACATTATCTTGATGGATGGATGATTGCAGTGCACAGACCATACTTGTATGCTGTGAAACCTTCCCGTCTCATCCTCATTGCAGATGAATCACAACCTATCCACGCATCTCAAGATCACACGATATAGTCAACAGGATGGTGGGAGCATGGTTCTTGGTAGCATAATGAGAAACTTTTTTTATTTAACCAATAAAAGATTATATACAAAGAAGCCGATGAGTTGCATCATGTTATATGTAAAACGAAAAAGAGAGAGAGAATGTGCTGATGCGTATTCGTACAATACAAAGAGAAAATATGTTAAGAATAAGATGGGACGGGATGAAGAAGAAAGGTGTGGGAAACACACACGGTTGGAAGAAAAAAAAGTACAAGGACGTATTATAATGATATGACAAAGAGGTTGCTTAGCACTTTTTGGCCCGTCGTCGACGTAGTGTACCATTGGCCACTTTTTCTTGTCGTGTGACGCGACGAGATCGCATGTGTGCATGACGATTGCGATACGAGTCGACAGCCCGTTGAATTAATCCACGACGACCGCACAATTGGTCTTGGTTGAGCCAACATAGCTTCCAGCCAAGTTGATTGCAGCTTGTCTCGTACTCCCAACGGTTGCCATCATAGTCTTCTTTGTCAACATTGGCTCGTGGATAGATCTATTTTTGGGTTGTCGCTCTCGTAAGCTAACGAAGAAAATGGAAAAAGGAAAGAAGGAAATTCTTTTACTCACAGCATTCATCATGCGAAAATCTCCAGGAATGTCATCCAATGGACAATTATCAACATCGGTACGTACGGTGTATTCCTTTACAAGGCGATCGTGTGAATATAAAAAGGTGATATGCTCAACACCATTGATTGTATGTGCCACAGGCTCATGAGCAGAAAGCGAAACCACTGACGCAACCGATGGATGAGAAGAATTGCGGCGGCGATATGGGCGTGCTGGAGCCGAACGTCGGCGACTGTTTCGGGTTGCATTGGTGGATGATGCATTCGTGGCACCTGCTGCTGCTGCTGCTGCTGTCGCGTTATTAGCAACAGGATGATGGACTTGGTGTTGCTGCTGTTGGTGTTGCTGCTGCTGGAAAGCAGATGGCATGTAACACATGAGCGGATTCATCATCTGGGATTGTCCAGAGGTTGCTCCCACTGATGATGGTGATGTCTCATTAAGCGTGGCACCAGGAAACTGCATTCCAAACCATGGAGGGAACTGTGTTGCTTGTTGAGCAGCCATAGCTGCTGCAGCTGCAGACATGGGCGATTCATCAGGTGGAGAAGGTGGAAGAAACATGTTATTGGAGGTTGTCGTGTAATCACTAGCACTTGGGAATTGCCAAGTATTCATGTCACCATATTGCTGTTGTTGTTGCTTGTCCATACTTTGGCCATTGTTCGTAGTAGAAGTCGATGCTGATCCAGTGGCAGATGGAGGTGGAGAAGCTGGTGCATGCATCAATGACAATGAAGGGTCCATAAGCGTAGATGATGGAGGTGGTGGAGAAGCTGCTGCGGAAGAAGGTGCAGTTGTAGCCTGATCAAGAGGGAACAATGAATCTGAGAAGGTATTTCCAGTATCCGATGGATTGGTGGCAGCAACGTGTTGTGCGGTAGACATGAATGATGAGGAAGGCCAATCGAGCTTGTAGGAAGGCTTAATAACATCTTCTTGCTCCATTGCCTTTACAAGAGCAGCCGCAAAGTCAAAAGAGGGATCTAGTGCAGTGTTTGGATCCATGGTAGAGAAAGACAGAAAGAGATGTTTGTTGGAAAGAGGAATGTTTGTTAATTACAAGCAAAGAAAGAGAAAGGAAACCATTTACTGTGATCCAGATTCTGTACTCACTTTTGGCGGGAAAGGAAACAGACTGAAACATCGTATTCTCATCATGCACAATGAGCTCATCATTTATGTTTTTTCCTCCGAGCAATCCGCTTTGGTCCTTGCGCATGTTTGACAGCCTCTCTTATCATATGTTTCGGGCTGTAGATTGCGTGACTATGATTGAATGAGTGGGCGTTGTTGTGGTGGGAGAATACAAGAGATGATGATCAATAATCATAATACGCTTAACTATACCAGGTAGTCATGTCAACCGTGATGTGATGATGGCATTATTGCGCTGTTCACTGTTGCTAGTTCTTTTCCTTTTGAGTCAAATAGTGCACCCAGGAAGTTCGTTTTACGCCCCGACTCCAACAAACCTGTCATGCGAATGAAACTTGTCGTGTATTTGATCTCGAGAACGCTCCCTAAAGGGATTTGGTCTTTTTGGTAACACTGATGAAATATAAACACGTAGTATGGCAATCCATTGACCATGGATATGATCCTCCTTAACCAATGGTAAAGGAAAAAAGCCAAAGGAGGTGCTAAAGTAGAGATCAACAAGCGAGCGACACGTATACTACATACATATGATCATATGTATCTTGAAAGCATGCGCTAAAGGGTACGTCAACTGTAAATAATGCTTTCTATATGGTTACCTACACCGCTCGACAAAGCGTTAGGTAGAATAAAGTTGACTTGACTTGTGAATTGGAAGAGAGAGCGATGAAATTTTGGATGTGTAATGCATAAAGCATCTTCAAGTAGTACTTTTTGATTAACAACCATCATAAATTAGCCTTCAACAAATGACAAGTGGATTGCATACATCATGTGATCATTTATTGGGGAATATATGGCAAGAGCTACATTATATGGAAACAGCAAGAAAATTATATTGCAGCCTACTGCCTCTTTCTCACATGCCACGCTCTCCGTCACCTTATCGTAGTAGCAGTCGTCGACGTTATCGAGACCTTGATCGCGCTTCTGTTTCTCCATCTCGATCTCCACCAGCACGTCGTTATCGTTCTCGTTCACCACCTTCACCTGGTGGCCGTTATTATTCTCGATCGCCACCAGCACGTCGTCCAAAACGCTCTCCTTCAAGATCGCTTTCTCGTTCACGATCACCTCCACGCTATCGCTCTCGCAGACGATCACCATCTCCTCGTGGAAGACGAGGCCGCCGTGGTCGTAGTCCTCGAGGTAAATTGGACTTGATTGAAACTTGCATGGAAACCCTTCAAGATGCTTATGGATTCGTATAGATTATGACCGAGGAAGACGTCGTTCTTGGAGTCGATCCCCATCACGCCCTTCTAGAAGGTATTTTCAATACGAGAGGAGGGAGAGAGACATAGGTTTTCTAATAGTGGGGTGGTTGAGATAGATACAGTCGTGAAGCACCACCACGTAGACGATCTCCATCAGCATCTCCACCTCCACCAGCTGACGATAAACCCACTGTGGAAATCAACGAAGACGACGATGAGGAAACCAAAATGATGAAACTGATGGGCTTTGGTGGATTTGATACAACCAAGAACAAGCATGTGCCAGGCACTGATGCATCTGCAGCCAATGTTCGTAAACCTCTAAAGTACCGTCAATACATGAACCGTCGTGGTGGTTTCAATAGGTATGTATATTACAGGAGGTGTTGTCATGGACTTGATTGCTTATGTATCTTTTTTCTTTCTAGACCATTGGATAAGGTTTAGAACTGATAGCTTGCGCATGTGAGGAGCAAAAAGAAGAATTATGGTAAGTTGCATATCCATGGTTACAAGGGTGGAACCTATCACTCATGGCAAATCATAGGTAGAACATTTTGGCAATGATGAGGTACGATGCAGAAGATAGAATGATGATCGACGGTTTATCTTTTTGGGGGAAGAAATAAAATGGACAAGATGAAAAAGAAGAATGAATGGTACAAATACTTTTGATATACAAGAATAAAGGTTGGCTAGTAACTTAATCCATGAGAATGTCGCTGTCGTAATCCATTTGATCAATGGCATCACGGGATTGTGCGTGTGCAAGTTCCCGGCGCACTTCAGCAGCAATTTCGGGATGATGCTTGTGTTTGATAACATCATAAAGGATCTCTTTTTGCTCGGGAACAAGGTCCTGCTTGTATCTGCAACAATGTATACGCATCAGCGCCAATCCCACTCCTCCCAATACCCTTTTTACTTACCGTTGTACGAAAACGAGCAATGACTGATGCCATAATACAGGCATTTCACGGGGATCATTTCTGAATTGCTGATAATGTTCGACCATTCCATCAATGACCTTGTATGGCAAAGCATACTTCTTGTCGAGGAGAACACGGATGAAGAGAGAGTTGGGACCGGTGTAGTCCATTTGAGCGAGACGGAGCAATGCAGCGGATGAGTGGAGTACGGGAATGGAAACCTTGGACAAGACACTACCAATGATGGCAGCTTCTCTCAATGTACATGTGCCTGATTCGCATAGAGGGAAAAGGAAGCCCTTGAAAAAAGCAGATGGCTTGTAGAGACCTTTCTTGAGTGCCATATACAAATGGTAATTGAGCTTTTTGTTCTCTTGGATATCATCACGCACACGATCGAGGAGCACATAATACATGAATCTAATACAGAATAAGACTTGGGTTTTCCTTTTGCATTCCCTGCCCTTTGGATACTTACTTTTGTGCTTGTTCAGTCTTCAAGTTGGAAACAAACATGCGAGTAGCTTCATAAGTGGCTTGAGGGCTCCAATTTTCAGGTTGTGTAAGAACGATGATCTCTTCCCAGTTGTCGAGCGATGGAATGATCTTGAAAGCTTTGGGAAGCTTGCCAGACTTGTACCGTGAAAGCAGTTGTCCAACCCTGATTTTGTTGTGTTATTACACTCTGATCTATATATATATCCACGCAGCCCCATTCATTATTTACTTTGTATAAACCTCAATGACCTTTGGATTCATTGCTGGGCCTTGTTGTGCTATTGCATAAGAAATCGGAACATGAGTCATCTATCCGTATAAAGTGTACTCGCCCTTAGCAGTGACCAACTCACCTTCACCATTAGCAGCAGCTTCATCCTTTGCATTCTTTTCCTCAATCTTTTCCATGATAAGGTCGGCCAATGTGCGTTTTTCAACAGGAGCAGCGGGCAAGAATTGCTTCAAGATCTCATCATCCTCTTCATCCAATTCGAGCTCTTCGTATTCACCATGCATATCTTCAGCATCCAGATCATCGTCACTTGGATCAAAACCGAGAGGAAATCTTGACTCAAAGTTGTTGTTGTTGCTAGGTTCTTCAGGTTGCTGCTTGCCTTCGATTTCGTCTTGCTGCTCACGTGCGATCTTGAGAATCTTTTTGGAGAGCTTGGGATCAAGGTATTCCTAGCGACGATCTAAGTCAGCATAACAATGCATAATAGTAATAAAGGATCGGTTGGTTGGTTGGTACCTCGACGGTCTCGTCTCGTTGATTACGCTCGACAAACTTTTGACGAACAGTCTTACGACGCATTCCCTGATCAGGATTGTCGGCAAGCTCAACATGAAGAGGATCGTGACGCTCGACGTTGCGTTTGCTGGTGGTTTTTCCCATTGCTGTGTGTGTTCAAAAGAAAGAGAGCGGGGAAGAGATTTTTGTCTGATAAAAAAATTGGGAAGGGAGGGTGGCGTAGACTAAAATGTCAGCCCTTTATGCATCTTGAGCCTAATGCGGAAGGAGGTTCTTTCAGGCTGCTTAAAGTGAATAACATTATGTGATAATATAGCTTCATGCTTTAAATTGTGCCTTCATATTCAATTAGAGAATGTAATGAGGATACGATGCATATGATATAGCAGTAAGAGTACAAAGAGACTGAATTTATTACGATCGAGATCAAGAAGAGAGTGAATGTAGATGAGGCTGTACAGAACATGCAAAAGAAAATGAAAGGCAATATAAGAGCGGTGTGTAAAATAAAAAGGATCCTTGATGAATGAATGAATGACAATGTAAATGGATTGATTATTGTTGTTCTTCGAAATATGGATGATCCTATAACAAAAAGTAAAAGGTTATGTGTATGCCATTATATATGTGACACAGACAGATAAACTTACCAGCAATGTGGATGCACTGCCACGCTTGGATGGCTCACGACTGAGTAGCATTTTGATCAATTGACGTGTACGAGTATCAGGAATTTTGCGTTCGAGATTAGGGATGTAGAGTTCTTTGTGTTCGTTCCAACGTAGACCATTGTTGAGAATAGGCGTGGAGGGTGATGGATGAGAAATAAAGTGAAGGATCGTTTCATCTTTGATGTTGCCTGCAAACAATGCGTGCTTTGTCTCCAGCTCGTAAATGACACAACCCAGTGCCCATAAATCCACACTCGGCGTAGCCACAACACCATTGGCACCTTCGAGACCGTATGTTGTTGCACGTGCTACCTCGGGTGGACAATAGCGTGGTGTAATCACACCCACACATTCCTCGCCAATGGTTCGACTTGCTTCAAAATCAATCAACTTCCAAGATGCATCTGCACTACGTCGCATAATATTACTCGGCTTGAGATCACAAAAAGCAATTCCTACATATATACATCCATCATTCAGTACCACATAGCGCTGCATAAATAAGCCTCCATTATTACCTCGTGAATGACACCATGCAAGACATTCAATCACATTACGAGCAATGGCTCGGGTTTGCTGTGTTGTCCACGCATATTTCTCTGATCTTGCACGTCGAATAACTGATCCCAACGTCTCGTCAAGACGTTCAAGCACTGTGACATATTTGACTTGATCCTCATCCTCATCATCATTATCTTGACTACTATTGGTAGCAGCAGGTTGTTGTTGTATAGAAGATGGCTGTGATGTGGATGATGATATACTTTGTCGTCGTCGAGGAAGAGGTGTACGGCTCTCGTCTTGAATGGTAAGAACTTCAAGCAATTCCACTACGTGGGGTGACTTGAGCTTGATTAAGGTGCGACATTCTCTTTCCCAAGCTTCACGTCGACCAAATGATTTGATCGCCACTTTGTTCGTTGTTGCTGGCGATTGGCTACTGTTGACTTTGTTGATAAACAGGATGCTATTCATGGGACCAATGATAGGTGTCGTTGTCTGGTCAAGTTGGTATCGTCGAGGTAGCATGCTAGTGAGAGGTGCCAAAGCTGAAAATGCATCTTGCATAGATTCAGGTCGATGTCGTGAAGAAAGATCTTTTTTGGTGTCCACCATATGCTCACGACTGGTGCTATCCGTAGCATTTCCGGATGAACTCTGTGCTGGCGTAGCAACCGATCCAGAGGATTGGATCTCATTCGAGTCAACTGCACTTTGGCTGCCCGATTCTTCTTCATTCACACGTCCAAGAGCAGCGAGCATTTCCAATGGACTAACAGTCTCATAAATATTCTCATTATTGCTATTGTCGGTGTTGCTATTGCTTGTATCATGTTGGAAGCGATGCATGGAGATGCGATGTGTTGTATTGTTGTTGTTGTTATCATTGTCTGGAGTGATAGGACGTGCCATTGGTACACTGCTCATATTAGAGGATGGATATTGATGATGAGTCAGTGGAATGGCTGCATTAGATCCACGACGAGCGTCATTGGTAGCACCACTTGCAGAGGCAGATGTTGTAGTTGCCAGGCTGAATTGTTGACTAGATGGTGGAATATAGCGTATGGGACCCATAGAGCCTTGAGCTTGATATGAGATGGATTCGGTATATGTGGTGTTGTCTTCATCATGGCTCGTGCGCTTGGTTGCAGGATTATCGGCATTGTGTGTTGCATGTGTCACGGTGATACCATCACGTGAACGCATTGCTTGTTCAGTTGGGCTTAGCATGCTGCTACCATAGCCAGATCGCACACTTTGAAGCACATCCATACTGCTGCTAAGAGGTGCACCAGCACTTGCTGTGATTGATGTAGGGCTTTGTGGACTGTAATGCTCGATTGGAATGGTCGTTGCAGCCGTTTGTCCACTACCATTGTCGTGTTGCACAGCAAATCGTGATGCAGGCATAGAAAACTCGTTGGGCTTTTGTGATAGCACTTCATTGGGTACTTGATTACCACAGCTACGTAAATGTACATCGGAAGGTGAAGTTGGTAGGAGTAAGGCTTTGCTGTTGTGTGCTGAATCGCGATAGCTGCGTGTGCCATTCGAATAAGTAGCCATCTCGCTGCCTGAATCGGTCACCATAGGTGATGGCAATTCCTCTAATACGCCTGTCACGACCCTTTCAGTATCACCAAGTTCTGATCGCACACCATAAGAATCTCGGAAACTGAGTGAATTGGTCATAGCTGTCATTGCTTTGGATACACGTTTGCGATTGGGAGAGCCGGTAGCGGTATCAGATTGCTGATCATCACCGCCGTCATAATACCACCCTGTCGCATAATATTCGTTTCCACTCTTTTCTGACATGTCATCTTTGGTTGCATCCTTTTGTTGCTGTTTACGACGCCGTCTCCATAACAAAAAGAGTAATGCTGCAATAAGTGCTGCTCCAACAACACCACCAACTACGCCACCAACAATAGCACCTGTTTTGCTGCTGCCACTACCACCACCACCATTGTCATCGCCGTTGCCAGAGGACCCGTCTGAGGAGGAGAAGCCGGTTGTAGGTATCTTTGACCAGCTCCATTTAACGGCGTCCAAGACGTACATGTGGGTATCGCTTGTAGCAGTAGCTCCCCATCCACCAAAAATATACAGCTTTTGATTTGCCTTATCCAAAACGGCTGTGTGACCTAAACATGCAGCACTCTATTTTCAGTACAAAAAGTGTGATATGGATTATTTTCATCCCTTTCTTACCCATTCGAGCACTTGGGCCCTGGCTGATATTTTCCATCTGCATACGCTCCCATGTGAGTGTGGGATAACTTGATGCATCCAATACCCAGACGTCTGAATCAGAAGGACTCGGTGAACCACCGCCATAAACGATCATCTTGTCATCCATGCAATTCGCAGTATGCAATACACGACCACCTGGAGGGCCACTGGATCCACCACCCACTGCTACTTGCAAGTTCCATGCTCTTTTAGTGAGGTCGTACACGATCACATTCTAGTGGCAATTTAAACTTATCAGCGCGCATTGTTATCACATCACACGATAAAATTACTTACTGCATTGGCATCTGCTCCATTTCCCGTGGATGTTCCACCAAACACAACGAGGCAGTTACATGATTTGATGTAACAAGTTGAATGACCCGTGATAGCTGCACCATTGGAACCGGATGTCCATCCAAATGAATTCGCATCCAACATGTAAAGGTCGTTGAGGACAGCATTGGATTGAAGAAATCCATTGGTATCGACAGCTGAACCACCATAAGTGTAGACTGTATTATTGACAGTGGTGATAGCGAATTGAGCTGCACGTGTAGGTGATGCAGTATCTTGAAGAAGAATTCCATTTGTACTATTTTAGTTGGAGGGGATAAAGGAGAGGAAATGTTCGACAACTTACTGGATGATGGGAAGCTCCAACTCCAATTATTGATATCCAGTTTCTGAAGCATACCCGATGTACCGCCACCTGTGGTATTGCCACCCACTACAATCATCTGCCCTGAACTTGGAAGGGTCGTCGCTCCAAAGTAGACTTGTGGCAACATATTCACGCCCGATTGCACCGTCGATTGCGCATTGTACCAAGATCCGTTACGAGAATCCCACACCCAAAGGCTGTTTGAACCGTGCACAGTACCGCCATAACTTTCAGACGTGTCTTCAGATCCGCCATACAAGATCACATATGGATCCAGGTACACTATGTAGCCGCAATGTCAGAGAGGGGGGAAATGCTTGTCAACCAACTAAATGATAATACCAGCAACATGACCAGCACGCCATGGCACATTGGTTTGAATGGTGCCTAGCTGAGCTTCCACGATAGATATCCCAGCAAGAAGGAGAATGGCGATCGTCCACCTCCGCAACATGAGTAGTCAAAGTAGATATACAAAGAAAGAGATAAAGCTGGTTTCTATTATGCGTGTATATGTGATATTGTGCGTGCGTGTGCGTGCGTGTGTGTATGTATGTATAATAGGATGCTTAAAGAAACGAAAATAAAAAGACAAGGGAAGGCCAGGAAGGGGTATCGCAAAACGGAGTTTCCCTTTCTCGTCTTACAGTGTGGTGACCTTTCATCCACTCTCCCTTTCAATCATTGTAGTACTTTACTCTATTTACCTCCTGAATGGTATCATTGTCATGGATTACTTTAATGTAATACATTGTACACTGATGCGGATGAGGATCATTCTTTATGATTTCTTTTGTTAGAATCCAATGCATGGGAGAAGCAAGGAGATAGGGTGCTTGGTTCTTTCTTTTTCTCTCTCTCTTTTTTTTCACCCTGAAATTTCCCGTAAACAGCGTCATGCATTCGTTCGTGTCACTCTGTGTCATATGCTCCTACTATATCAACGCTTTATTTGTTGCTCTCCTTGACGTAAAGTGGCGCGCGTTCCAGCGCACGGATGATATTCTTTTACTGCTCTCTTGCATATCACGTATGCAAACAGTGATGCACATTGTTTTGCTGAATAAAGAATTGGCTCGGGCTTTTAGCATCGACAAAAAAGAAACAACGCTTTGATTATGTTACAATATTCGTGTAACCGTTCATCCAAACAAGGTCAACCGATCTTATTTTGTTTCCGAACAACATGTCAACCATTCCACTGGAATCCACGCATATCATTATATGCATCCAGCTAAAATAACACGTGTCCAAGGTTGATATGATGGATGAAGGTGGATGTTGTCACTGCATTAATGCAAAATGTCGTGGTTTGAATCATAGCTGCCGCAATGATGAGCTGGCTCTTATCTCTTGGGCTTGGCATCATAAATGAACCTTTGGCTGACAACACTATTTTCCCACACGCTATTACAATGCACATTGGCATCATTTGCCACTGATGACAGATTTCAAGATATTCATCATCTCCCAATGTCATCGTCCTTTATATAGGTAACCCTCCCCTTTCCCCACTCATACTGTATCTTTATTATACTACTATGCGCAAGTTGTTGTTGGATATGTCGTTACACCACCCAAACTTTTTTTCTCGCAGAAACACAACTAGCTTTTAGATTATTAAGGCCTTATTAGTTGCTGGAGATGGATTGGGAGATATTCTTGTGAACTCCCAGGAGGCTTCTCATTGGTGGATATCATTTTACTACCATTTGATGATGATGGCGAGTTGGCTTAGTCACATCACAAGACCGACATGCTTCTTATTTACCACTACGATCTGCAATTATGTGAGCGGTTCCCTATAAGCTACGCATAAGGGTTTTCAAATGCATTGCCTAACGACGTCTTGCTGGAAGCCAAAAGCCGCTAACAATTGGCAATCACCTGTAGTGAGAAGAAGGCTGTCAATCTGAGCTGTTGACACGTATGTACACGACGACCACGTGGATTGTTCTCGAAACAAATTCGCATACAATCCATGAACATCTACTACAAGGTGCTTAAGAAGGCAACCACATCTTCTTTCCTAAATGAGCTTTACAATATGTCATGTCCTTAACACCAAGATATATTCCCTTTTGTTATTATCATGTCTTCAGCTGGTGTTCATGCTGTTCTTTACGGATTGGAAGAATTTTCGATTTTGGTGAATGTTGTCATGGTTACACGAACGGTGACGGGGACTGCATCCCAACGTCGAATTGATGAATTCATTCGGTGAATAATTCAGATATCCCGCCACCATCATGCATGAATGGACGGGACATAGGAGATGGACTAAATAGATGGTAGATATGGTAACTGCGTGGAATGCTAGTGGTTAACGTAGTTTATTTGTTTTAAAAAGATGAGATGTGGATGCTTCATTCAAGGAGCACAGTGTGTGTTGTATGCTGTAAGACTGAAACACATCGTGTTGCACAGCAGCTTTGTCCATGCTGACATGTGATTTTATGTGCCAAGATGGCCTTTTCTAATGAGTGTAGATGAAGTGAATCTATTCAACGATAGAATGATGTGGATGGGAGGGTGAGTATGGGCGAGTGTATGAGTGTATGTATGTGGCGTTGAGGACTGTTATTTGATTGTGGATCACTGGAGCTGCATGCAAGATGAGAGAGAACTTGCTTCAAAAGAAGGAAATCTCAATTTGACAGACACCGCTTGTTTCCTTTTCTTTCCCTTTCTTCTCTCATGTTCTTTGAAACAACCTATGTCCCCTCGCCTCAGTTATCAGCCACTAGCACTGTTGAAGAAGGTAAATGCACATTGCAGTGTTTGTCGCATCGCTAATGCTCATTGCGTTGCTCAATAGTAGATGAATTGAGTCCTCCACCACTTTCGCCTTCCGTTGGACCCGCTCAAGGAGACTCGTCTTGTGACGAAGGCATGTCAGATAGTCCTGTCGACCATGTCATTTTTGTTATTCATGCAAGTATTGACGATTATACATTCGACTATAGCATTTGACTGACATTCTTTTATATTACACAGGGGATCGGCCAAGTGAGTGTTTTTGATTGCATAAGGAAAGCGGAATATTGTCTCACATATAAATACAGCAAACGGAAGAGTATGGTCATTTTTACGAGCATAGTAAGTGTGTGGAATAAGCGCTTTGTATGCACAAGATATGCATGCTAATGGGGTGATGGTGGTCCTACCTAGTTGACAATCTACGAGAGACGACACGCCAAGTATTACAAGCCAAGGTCCCTGATCATGCAGTGCGTATTGAATTGATCCCGATCGAATGGCACCGACATATTCACGAGCAAACTGATCCTACCATGGGCCGCATCACTTTGAAATCCATACCAACCATTCGACTCATTGAGAACGATTATCTTGCCGACATTTTGTTTTATTTCTCCAAAGAACGGGGTCAAAGCATCATTAATCATGTCACCCATCTATTCAACACTTCCTATCACAACTTTTTGGAGAAGCATCCTGATTTCGCCGGTAAAATTGCAATCATTGGCTATTCGTGAGTACACGTGGTCTCATGGAAAGGAAAAGAAAAATAACACCTAACATGTTCCTTTTTTAGTTTGGGTGGTATTATCACTTATGACATCCTCTCGCATCAACGTGAACCTTCGTCCCCTCAAGAAGAAGCAGAATATCGCAAGATTGACGTCAAGTTTCCGAAATTGGACTTTAAGCCCAATTACTTTTTCGGTTTTGGATCACCCCTTGGTGCCATGCTTACCATCAGAGGCCAATCACCAAAGTATTATCACATTGATGAGGATATTGTCTTTGAAAATGTCTTTCATCCATTTGATCCATTGGTAAGTTGACCATGTCATACTGGATAATACTCTTGTACTCAAGATCATCATCATCATCATCATCACCATAGGCATATCGATTTGAGCCATTATTGGAGGATTCATATACAGAGGAGCCTGCTGTTCTTGTGGATCGCTCTGTGCCAATAGGACCCACCTTTTCGTTCCCATCCATTCCATCTTTACCTGGTGCTAGCATTTTTTCATTCTTTTCATGGCGAGGATGGTCACAACAACAGCAAGAACGACGTGAACAAGGATTACCTGAGGAGAACTTGCAAGATACAGCGGAGGGGATCCAACGTGGTGAACCTATGCTTGCTGAAAGTAGACAACAGCAACCACCACAACAATCAGACTTGGATACCAACACCAGTGATCAAACACAACAGCAACAACAAGAAGAAACCAATCGTTTCATATCGTCAGTCAATGCCATGTTTCAATATTTCTCTTCATCTCCATCAAATAAGACTCTGAATGGTGATGATGAAGAACGTATTCCTAGCAATGAACCAGGCATCATCACGTGGGACCCACTCAAAGACCAAATTCAGCAGCATCACTCGCAGCAACCGCAGTTAGCCAGTAATGATTATGATGATCGATCCCAGTCAGCAGATCAGCTCAATACAGCCAAAAAACAACGCCCAGTGATGAGAACTCGATCCATGACATTTGACCAAGCATATCCCAAGATTCATAACAAGCGTTACATGGATAAGCACATGGAGACGGCGGATAATAATGTGGCAGCGGTGCCTGATAAGAAGGCTAAGCATTTGGTGGAAGTCTTGGGCATTGATGGCGTACGAATGGAATCATTTGAAAGAGCAAAACAAAACTTTCGACCCGCAAGCACAGACACAGCACCTGATATTGTCATTGAAGATACACAGAAAAAGCCGTCCATGGATAATGATGAAGACAATGGAGAGCAGCAATCATCCTCCAATAAGGAAGAAGAGGAGACCCAAGAAGAAGGAGAATCACAATCTCAACGGCAAGAACAAGACCCGCCGCCACATGCCAAATTACCAGGTGGACGACGCATCGATCATGTATTACAACCAGAAAGCTTCATGAGCATGATAGCCAATGAATACTTGGTGGGATTGAGAGCTCATTTTTCATATTGGACAAACAAGGATCTGTTATGGCACATTGTTCGACGACTTGAAGATTTACAAGAAGCTACGGCAGATACAAGTAGTAGTAAAGAACAAAAGTCTGTATAGAGATACACAATTTAGACCATGTATTCCCTCCCTCTCTCATTCGGCATTTGGATACCCGAACAATTCACATGATGACCGATTTGATTGATTTGTAAAACTTGGAATGAAACATGCAACTTATCCAACCATGCACATCCATCACACACTGCAAAATGACCATTAAGACAAAAAAAAAAAGAGGACAATTGTATTTTTACAACGAAGGAGGTCGAAGAGGGGCTATGGATGGATAATGTGAGGAGTTAAAAGGGATGGCAATCGTGAGAGAAAGCGAAAAACAAACAGGTGTGTGTGTGTGCGTGTATTCTCTAGAAACCGTGGACCTTGATCTCTGACTTCTTGGCAATCTCTTCCTTGACCAAGAACTCGGCAATCTTCAAACGTTGATCGCCAGAGAGCTGAAGCACTTGACCCAGCTCCTCATCATCCACAATCGTACCATTGCAAGCGAATTCCTTCTTGAACACCTTGAGAATCTTCTTGTTGTCGTATTGCGTGGGAAGGCCCTGGAGCGTCGTCAAGGTCTTACGACCATTACGTTGCTGGATGCGCAAATCTGAAAAGAGCGTGAGTCTCATCTCCCTTTCTCTTGCACACACACACACACTCCATTGAATATATATACTTACGAATATGGTTGGCAGCCTTGGGAGCCTTCTCCTCTTCAACGTCAGCGAAAGGATCTAAGATAAAACGGTTTAATATGGCTGCCTGGATACGATCATGTTGCCGTGGAGCTTACCAAAAGGGGTGTTCAGTTCTTCCTCGAGATGAGACATACAACTATCAGGCAAGTACAGAGAAAAGAGAATGAAAAAAAAGTTTGTGTGGGCGCTTGGGGTTCAAGTAAAGCGCACCCTGTGACGCCCGTTGGATAGTGGGTTCTTTCCTGACATGTCATTGGTCATGTCTGCTACGAGACACTCCCCGCAGCAACCAACCGCAGCATCTCTCCCCCCAACCCAACCAACCAACCCCTATGTGTCCAAATAAATTATCCTTTATCTTTTGATCCCATTTGCTGAACATACATTGATATACGTTGTGGGTTATCATTATTATAAAAGACAAAGACCAAGTGTGCTCAATTCGTCGTATCTGCTCCATGGCTTTTACGCTCTCATTATTCGTTGAACATGGACATCTATCCATTTACCGGATCCAAATATCAAAGCAACAAGCTATACGATAATGTGGCTCACTTGGAAACTCATTTTCAAGATACGGTGCTTCATTTCATGTGCACCATATTCAGTGTGCTCAGATCAAGGAGGAAAAGTTGATCAAATTTCTGTTGGGGATAGTGCATGAATCGATAGAGAGTGCATGAGTCAAGGCGCCTAAGCCTGGTCCTTGGATCAAAAATGCCTCAGCCTGACCAAATTAGTCACGGTGGTAATATATCCATCATCAGTAAAAACGAGATGAAGAGGAGAGTTAATACAGATGGTTGGCCTGCACAATCTCATATTCAAAGTAACCCTTCTTTAATCCAACATCATTCACAAGAAAAACTCTGAGAATTATTCCAATATCGATTTGGGAAAGTTCTATCCTTTGGGTATGATGCATTATGCAAAGATGAATGAATGCATTTGAGGTGGCGGATGATATGCATGACGTGTCAAAACATAAGAGTTGGATGATGATGGTTGACAGGCTGCACAAAGGAGTAGCTGCCATGGAAACGGGTGTATAGTAGTGATAAGGATCCATGCAAGGAAAAATCGATACTTACGATTGAAGCGAGTGTCTTATTACAAGAACATTTAGGAACAAAGAAGTCATGGAACATTGACAATATGAACCAGGTGAACAAGAGGATCAGCAAGCAGTGACATTGCATAGGTTCGTTGTATCGTGAAAAGCATCAAGTGTACTGTGATGGATGTGGTGGCAATACCGAAAATGGGTGGATTTGCTCCTCTTCTAGACATCCTGCCGACTTTTTTTTCTTTGTCCTACGAAATGTCAACCTCTGCCATAATTGCTGCCAGGAAACGCATCGAGACGAGTCTTCGCAATTACGATTTGGCCACTGATAAAGAACCACAGCCGTCAGCCATTGTTCAAGAGAATGCGAAAAAGTATGGGTGGGAGAGGGCCATGTTGACACGAATATTGATCGCTCTCGTGTGTCAAATAGTGGATCGCTCTTGTTGTCATTGTTGCAATCGCGCTTGAACTGGATGCATTCAGTCTTTGTCAAATACCGCGCCGACACCACACAGCAGATACGACGAGCTCCCAATACACGCAAGAAGTGGCCCAACATGCGCTATCTAGGGACATGTACAGTCGAACTTGGCACACACCTGTTTCATGATACGGCATTTTATGAAGCTGTACGCACCGAGCCATGGTCAACATTAGCGGAAGCAGCCGGTCATCCGATTCCCAGCATAGCAATGCAAGATGATGATAATAACAGCAGCCAAGACAAGAACGACAATGATGTTGTCATGGAGGAGAAGGATGGCAACAACTCAACAATCGATCATCGTCGAAAGGAGCTTGTTTATTCGGATATTGTCATGGAATTCAAAGAAGTACCCGGTGAACGAGTGTTGTTCCCAAAAGATATCATTGTCCAGGTCACCTCTGTACCAGCACCATTCGAGGTCAGTAATCATTTTGACACTTTCGTATACATTTCAATGCATTGATATATAAGCATCCATTTACTAGATAATGGGCTCATTCCTACTGCCTTTGGATCCCCGTGCTGCCGATGATTTCTTTTTGGACCCCAAGGAAAAGTTGAAGCGATGGGGCAAAGATTCCAATATACCCGAAGTGCGTGATTTGGCGGATCTTCTCAACAAGACAAGGTCAAAGTCGGCTTCACCGCCACCACCACCACCATCAAAGTCATGTCAACCTGTCAACATGCGCCTACGCAACGTCGATGCTGAACTGCTCCATGCTATATTATCCACTGTGCATCCAGCAGAAAAAGTGCGTGATGAAATGGTTGTCAGGGTAAGTAGCAGCTACAACAGCCTCTACGTGAAGATATTCATAAAGGATAACTGATAGATGAAGCAAGCAACACCCAATCGATCGTATTTGCAACACAATGAACCATCTTCGGATAAATCAATTGAGGTACATATCATGTGATTAGACAAGGACAATGAATGGCTGACATGAATGATAGGATCTCATACAAAAAGCAAACACCGTACCCGAGATTGTGTCAGGGCCTGTCCTTGCAGAAAAGAAGAGGAATGAATTGCTCAATGCGATCAGGCTGGGTAAACGACCTCGTAGTGACCAAGCTGATGAAGGTAAACATCCAACATAAATGCAATATACTTCGTATGATAGTTAACCAAGAATTCATACAGCGTCTCCTTCAAAGGGCAAGCAAGTTGCTGTCAAGGATGATGGTATACGTCGTTGTTTATATTGCAGCACCAAGGTGACAGCCATGTGGCGACGAGGACCCGAAGGTGGAGGAACATTGTGCAATGGATGTGGTTTACTGTGGGAACAAGGAAAGATCCTTAAAGGTGCACCTGTCATCAGCAAAGAAGAGGAGCGACAACGATTACGAGAACAATGGGAAAAGGCACGAGAACTGGACGAGGAAAAGGAACGAGAACGAAAGTTGCAACGACAAAAGCAGGAGGCAACAAAGGCTGTCAAAACTGAAAAAGCTAGCAAGGTTGGATTGTATGCTGCACAAATCCTGCAAGGTAAGGTATCCATGCTTGCTTGTTGTTGCTATGCTCGGTTGACATGCCATTATTATTAGCATCAACTCCCACCTCCACATCTCAGAACACCTTATCACCTATACAGCCAGCACCTGCTGCTACTACTACTACGACGACAACAACAACAACAACATTGACATCTGATATTCACCCACCACCGCCAACAACCGAACCTAAGAAGGAACGACCCTCATTATTATACAACAGCCAGCAGGGGATTCAGCTGCCAACACTCGCCATCCACTTTACCCCATCACTTACATTTGCACACCCCAATTGTTCAGTCACTTTGATGGACAGCTGTTTTTCGATTCGGTTAGCTCGAGAAGGATACGAATCGGCCACCTTTGAAATATCAAAGAAACATCTACAAGAATCCCAATTTGACTTGTGTGAGGATGGTTCAGGAACGACAATGCAGCTTACAATGACATGTATCCCAACGGGTGGTTCCACTATTCATCTCTTTGACACTGATCTTTTGATACCCAACGATACATCACTCAAGATGGCAATCAAGTTTTTGGAGAAAATGGATCCCAATGAAGGAGCCGTTGTTAAACGTATTCTGCAGAAATGGCTGGAGACACCCACGTTATCAGACTGTACATAATAAACAACATCATGACACCCGCATAAACAACGCCTACTAGAGTCGATTATGGGAAAAAGGGGTTGGGGAACGTGTGTGGTACATCTGAAAGAAGAAGCACACCAATGTGCGTTGCACAGACCACACATGTGCGCGTGTATCACACCAGTGCAAGGGGACGACGACGACGCCATCTCTCCTTGATCCTGAGAACAATCCCCGTTACACTAAGAGCAATTCATTGTCGATCACGGATTGGATGACTTGATAAGTTAATGTTGTTCTAAATGAAAAAACAAAGTTTGAAAACGATATGAGGAGATTATGGATGACGACACATGCTTGGTTTGGGACACGATACCTTCTTTTTGCTCGTGTCCTACTCCTTCTTTTTCATTTTCATTGTGATGTGAGTAGCGTGCGGCAAGAGGGTGTCAAAAAATCATGGCAATATGCAATAAAGAAAAAAAAAGTCCAGACCAACATCCGTGATATCATGACCATATTGTTGACATTCCTATTGACATGATGATTGTACCACAAACCAGCTCTAATCAGGTAAGCATGCGAATTGTATGTGCTATTCCCAATCCACCGGATTTTGCGATTTACTTGATCGGAATCGAGAAACAAGGTATGTGTGTGTGTGTGAACATTGTTTAATGCATGCATGTCACAGGGATTCATTTTCTCTTCTTCTTTTTCTTCCCTCTCACTTGAATCAACCCTGTCAACAAGTTGTTTCGTTTGCTGCAAGGACCCTTTTTTTTTCCCTCCATATGCTTGTCAACCCATCACCATCATCCTTTGTTTTTGTGCAAGAGTGAGCAATCATTATCTTTTACCCCGTGCATAAAACAGCATCAATAACAACCTCGATCTTTTCCAAAGCTATCACACGGCTCTTTCGCAGCATCAACGTTCCCCTTCTGTGGATAGCGCCATCTACTGTCACACGCCATCTCCTTCAATCAACATGGAACCTACCACAACAACAACAACTACAGACGTCCTTTCAACACATACATCCTCATCATCGTCGCCATCATCAGCAGCATCATCTACATCGCCTTCTATCAGTTGCCAATCATCAGCACCAACCTCGGCTTCAGCAGCTGCAGTTACTTCAAGGTATGTGGTGCAGTATAAAGTTCATCATGGTGTAACCCATGCACTTTTTGCTACGCGTGTGCGTGTGTTTTGATGTGTGTGAACTAATCCTCCTCTTACTTAGTAATCTACGCTTCAAGGCTATATTAGAAGGTGAATAAGAAAATGTGCTCAAGCATTGAAGTGCCCATCACTGATCCTTGATTCATCATCATCATCAACAGCTCCAACCGCCGTTACACAAAAGAATGAGGAATCGCCTTTGACATATCTCAACAAAGGCATGTGTCATTGTTTATGTTTTTTGCATCTCCATGTGACTTACACGCTTATATCTAGGTCAATACTATAATGTTGTTATCGGCAAATTGGATGATTGTGACGAAGACCAAGTCATTACCAGCTCTATCAGCCTCATGTTCCACGACGAAACGCATCGAAAATATGCCACCAATTATTGGAAATTCTGGATCAGTCAGCAAAAACACGTCAATACAGCGCGTGCCATTGATATTGGTACGTAATAAGGTCATGGATGATAAAAAAGATGTTGATAGTAACCAATGACATGGCAGATACCCATCGCTGTCAAGGAGTGAAGGATATTGTCACATCATGCTTTGACCGGGTTTCATTCAAATGGGATGCCAAAGTGGGTGCCACGGTTAGCATCCGCTTTAATTGCTTGTCCACCGACTTTTCACGGATCAAAGGTGTGAAAGGCATTCCTTTGCGGCTTTGCATGATGAATCAAATGGGTGATACTATTGAGCAAAGCTATTGCCTTGTCAAATTCTTTCGAGACAAGGTATCTATTTAGGGAAGGGGCATGCTACTGGTGATGTGGTGCTTACCAGCACGTGCATGGATCTATAGGGTGCTGAACGTAAAAACAAGGATGATGCGCGCCATGTGGAGAAACAGCTTGAGAAAATGAGAGGTAAATGTGCGTATTAGGAACGTGTTGGATGCCACCTTGTTTACTCAAAGAAAAAAAAAAGTAGGCAAGAATGGCGATATGCATCCTCTTTGGCTTGCATACACACAAACACAACCACACACCATGTTTCTTGCCGCATCTGATCCCACGCCATCATCACCCAATCCATTTTTACAAGGTCATGGCACAACAAAATACAACTGTGAGCAGCAGCAACCACAACCACAACAATACATGATTCATCCACCACCACCATCAGCATCATCTTCTTCATCATCAGCATCCTCCAATAACTTCCTTCCCACATCAGCATATGGTATCAAGCGCTCTTACTATGACTATGTTGCGTCTCAAACAGAAATTCATCATGATCGGTCACTTCAAACCTTAGCAACTGCCACATCTTTATCATTGGGACGACCTATGTTGTATCCATCAACGACCTTACCTGCACCGCCAACGTTGATATCGCATGGCACGAAGCCAACGATGATGTTAGGTGCCGATCCACTTTATGTGCCACAAAGACGACGCCGAGCTGCAAGTATGTTGTGTATATACAAATCAGGGGATAATCCATGGTTTCGGAAATGCTAATGTATATGTATGTAGAATTGTGTATATTTGTCAAATTCGGCAATGCCAACTTGTACCGAGCTATCTATCTTGAAGAATTGACGGTGAAGGATTTACGAGAAAAGCTGATGTGCAAGATGAATATGTCTCCTCATCAAAAAGTCAAGTTGGTACGACATGTGGCGAATAAAAAAGACATGGTGGCGGTCAAGATGGAGGATAGCATGGTGCAAGCTATTCCAGAAGAACAAGATATGCAAGTTGATTCCACTGTATCCAAGGACGATCAAGATGGAACACTCACACTCGTGTTACGTTATTGATTCTTCATGATGGTTTATTCCTTTGCAAGTAAAATTCATTTTTACAATGGTGATGGTCTTGTTGTTGTTGTTGCATTGTTGGGAGTCAAGGAGACGAAGGGGATTTAGCAGAGAGAGAGAGAGACGCACACACAGTCACTTGACCTTATTCCACTTTTGTCTTCTTGCATCGTTCCCTATCCCCTCACTCTCTACATATCCCAGCGTGTGTGCGTACGTGCGTGTATTGAGTGTGTGTCCTCTCTTTCTTTATTCCTTGTGCATATACATTTATTCTTTTTATCTCTTTCTTTCTATTTTGGCCACCCCTTCCACCCCTACTCACGTAACTTTTAATCACCCACTTTATACATGTCTTACGTGAAATCAAGAAAGAAGGCACGTATGCCTCATGACCATGAGTCTGACAGTGAAGAAGGAGGCGATGCCGTGAGTGACACCAATTCAGCAATGACCTCTGACGAAGACTATGACGACGACTCGTTAGGCGACGACACCAGCAGTCAGAGCGACAGTGGTGACGAAAGTGCCAGCTCAGACGAAGAAGAAGAAGAAGCGAGTGACGACGACGACGACGCAAAGGACAAGACCGATACTGCTGTTGGTGTTGAAGAAAAGCAGAATGCGTCAACCTCAGGCACAGCAGATATAAAACAAGGAGAAGAAGAATCCACAACGCCTCGTAAGCAATAGTATTCCGTCACGTTATTTCATGTAGGATTGACATGAATGTTATATAGGTCCTCCAAAGACGGATAATCTCAACGAGCGTGAAAAGCAGATCATTGAACGACGAGAATATCGAAGGCGTATGGCTGAAGATCCCAGTTTTGTACCCTATGTTGGCGGGTTTTGGAGCCATGATGATCGATACAGGAGTGATGCATTAAAGCCCACGACGGATGATAAGGATCAATCTTCATCAACACCTCGATTTGTTTCACCGCAACAACCAGCAGAAGCACCACCACCACAACAAAGACGACGTTATCCAAATCGTAATGTTCGTCGAAAGGTCCCTGAGGAAGTATTGAATCAACGTTGGGGTCATGATGGATATGAAGAATTGATGCGGATGGAGGAACTTGAAGAACGGGAAGGTCGTAAATTCAGCACATTGGATGAATATTATCGATCAAAGCGTCATGGTGGCAACAACAATAAGCAGCAGTACCAGTCTCGTAATCGTCGTATGAAAGCGGGTATACCCGATGGTGCTGGAGCAAGTAGTCAATGGCAACAGGCTGAGACCATGGTGGAGAGCTTTGATCAACAATGGCCAACATTGGGAACGACTGAAAAGGAAGATACTGCGGCTAATAAGGAGTGGGAATCGACTACCCATGAAGACAAAGAGAATGAACAATGGAATTCTACAGCAGCAGCAACAAAGGAAGATGAAGGGTGGGGCTTGACAGCAACAGCAACAAAGGGAGATGAAGGATGGGGTTCTGCAGCAACAACAACAAAGGAAGATGAAGGATGGGGTTCTGCAACAGCAGCAGCGAAGGAAGATGAAGGATGGGGCTCTACAACAACAACAAAGAAAGATGAAGGGTGGGGCTCTGCAGCATCAACAAAGAAAGATGAAGGATGGAGCAACATTGAGCAACCCCAGACAACAGGATGGGATCCAACCAATGCTGCAGCGGAATGGAAGCAACAACTTGACACCAAGCAACGGAATGGCAAAGGTCAACAATCCAAATCAAAGCAACCCATGTCACGTGGCACCAGTGATACCAAAAAACGCCCACCAGCATCCAAAAAACCAGTTGTCAGCAATGAGAAAGCAGAAGAAGAAGTTGAATGGAAGGCCTTGGCATCATGGGATACTAAAAAAGTTAGCAATGATGTTAACTGGAAAAGCGATGCGATTGCACAAGAGAAGAATATCAAGACTAACGGTGACGACAGCTGGAATGCATCTTTACCATGGGAAGAAGAAAATGGAGCGAAGTCAACAACTGACAGTGGCTGGGGTGATGCCAACAACCAAGCCGCTGATGGTGATGATGGCTGGAAAAAAGCTGCTGATTGGGGACAAAGCACGGGTGGATGGGCTTCGACGACTTCTGTTACTACTAATGGATGGGGTGATGCTTCTTCTGCTTCCAACAAAGCTGATGGATGGAGATCAAATTCATCTGGCTCATGGCGTAATACAGAAAACAAGGAACGAGAACAACGTCGTGGTCGAGGTTACTTATCACAAAAGAAGCCATTGGAACCGACTACCACCAAATCCAAGCCCATGTCAAAGCACGCCAAGCCATTCTCACCTTCACAGCCCATCAATACGACACCCACTTTACCATCAGCAGCAGCATCAGAACCAACATCTGCTCCCGAGAACACATCATCAGTATACGCATTTGCAACTGAGCCATGGCAATCATCCGGTTCCCCACGTGATGATGCACGTGGTCATGAGCGTTTTATTGAGGATCAAGAAGACCAAGAATCGGATGTGGAGATTATATTGGAAGCTGATACATCAGCCAGTGCCAGCCGTAGTGAAGTGGATACTGCAACACCACCCCGACAACGTGATCTAGAGGGCAATTGGCGAAGACGTGATCAACAGGGACCAGTGGTTGATGAAGGTGATAGTGGGAAGGATGATATGATGGCCTCTCATGCAGCAGCAGCAGCAGCAGCTCAAGCAGCAGCAATGCAACAAGGAATACCCTATTTTTATCCACCTGCTATGGGAGGTTACATGCCTATGCCACCGTATCCAATTCCAATGCCCATGACATCTGCTCCTGCTGGAGTACCACCGTCAGCTATGATGCCAGTAGTCACTAGTGCGGCTCTTACTGATGCTGCTGGTGCAGCTCCTTCTCCTCCTAATGCAACATCCACACCACCCAATGGAACTAGCACCGAATCGCCAGACAATGGATCCTATATGCCTTCTAGCTTTGAAGCCAATGGAATGGTCTATTATAGTGTCAACCCATCTGCCATGTATCCGTACTATTACTATCCAGCCCCTATGGCAATGCCCATGATGGCAGCACCACCACCATCACAACAACCACCTGGCGCTGATTCTCCGCATCAACAACAAGGCACTGATAATTCTGCTGATGATGGATGGGGTCCTGAACCAGATCATAGTGCTCAAGATAGTGGATGGGAACCTGACAAGAATACACAACAAGCTTCTTTCAATCCTCCTTTTCATTATTATCCTTCTTATTCATAATCCCTTTTTTTCCTTGCACACACTCATCACATATATACACACTCACTCCCACCCCTTCTCACAATTCCCCTTTTACCATCACACACATACACTTTCTGCTCTGATCTGCATCAATTCCCGTTTTCTCGCCTTTGTAAATCATGCATCCTTTTTCTACTTTTTGACATGGGAGGGGTTAAAATCGATCATATATACTTTTTTTTTGGTCCCAACATCAATCCGCATTGCATCTGAAAATAGTTATAGGATGAGCTGCTTGCAAATATAATTATATTGGTAGATAATATGATGATGACGGTAGAGAGAGAAAAAGAGAGATAAAAAGGGAAAAACGAAAGAATTATCGGGCATTTGCAGATGTGGCAGCGGGAGCAGAGGATGGTATCATGTCATTGTTGTTGCAAGTAGGTGATGTGGAGGAAGAGGGAGGGGTAGCTGAGAGAGGAGGTGAAGCCATTGTTGCTGACCCGTTTTGTGTTTGTTTGTGATGATGGCGAATATCAATGGGTGATGATACTGGTAAATCTGGCCTTTTAGGTGATGTGTTTTCATCCGTGGATGTTGCTGCTACAGTCATGATGGCTGCTGGTGAAGAGTTTTGTCGTGGAGGCATCGAGGGGGAAGAGGAGGATCCAAGTTCACCTGCAACCCTTGATTTCTTCAATTGCATCGCTTCCTCACATTTTCGTAAGATATCTCGAGCGCTCGCTTCCATGTCCTCTTCGTCAAATGATAAATTCTGTAATGGCACAATGATATCTTCAGGAACCTATCATACATACCAGTCATGTTAGATTGAATGACTTTTTCTACGCACACACACATCTTACATACCGCACAAAACTCTTCTTGATACTGCAAAAGCATATGGATGGTATCAATGACGGTGGCAGAAAACAATTCATCTTTGAGTGGATCCTTGTTCTTGGAATACAGTACATTGGGTGCCAGCACCGTTGCAATGTTCATCAAATCCATCTTGCTTCCATTTCCATCCTCAGTCTCGGCAAAAGTCGACACCCACTTTAGAAAGAGGAACAGCACTTCCATCGTGTCTCGATTGGGTTTCGGTAATAAACAGCATGCCAGATGCAGTACCCGCTTGCGATCTTGCTCCGATCTGATTTCTACATATTCATGCGCGTGTGAGTCGTTGTCTATTACCCAAATCCATCCTTGTAGATACTCACTGCTCACCACGGTAAACAACTTGTACAATTTGTAGGTCAACAATGGCTCTGGCAGCTCACGTAAAAACTTTTTGATAAGAGCAGCCACCTGCACCGGGGTCTCGTTGGATAAATGCACATTATTCGGATTGGCGTCCATCTCATCGCTCAGTTCTTTTAATCGTCGAATGTTGCCATTTTTACGGAAAATGCCTTCCACGGACATGTCTATGTAACATGGTTTGTTAAAACACCTCCTCTTCCTCTTGCCAATTCATCATTCACTTACCCATCCGCTTCATGGCTGATATGCTATCATCAATAAATGTGGGGATACGGATACGACTTGGCCCAGCGCCCAAGTTCGACTCGACGCCATTCTTTTCAACCAGCATATCCAATGGCACGCCAAAGGTTCCCTCTATCGTCACATCTCAGTAATCCTTCAAATGGCCCACCCACTCACTCAATCATGATTTACCTTTAGATTTCTTGTTGCCTCCGGCTCTGAGACTAGTGACAAATTTTCCCCATAATGTCGAATTCTTTTTCTCATCAATCAAATCCACCAGCTCTTCCAGTGTAAAATGGTCCTTGAGCAACTCTTCCAAATAAAGCACGGCAATATGCTTCACCATGAAATGATTCAATGCACTAAGTTCGGCAATGTATGTAAACTTGGCCACAGGCTTGACCTTTGCATAGGCTGAAATGGAGGTATGCATAGGAGGACGTTGTTGTTGCTGTTGCAATGATTGTGTTGACGGAATGGGTTGTGCCGCTGTTCTGGCATCTCCACTGTCACTAGGGCTGGGTGTGGGTATAGCTGTTCTTGCTGTCTCCAGTGCAACGCTATCATCTTGGCCACCCTGATTTGCAACATAGGCGGTGTTGGGACTGGGTGTTTCCATCAACGTGGATCGTTTGGCAATACGGCGTGAATCAGTGAGCTTTCTACCGGTGCTGGTGGATTTCACACGCTTGATATCACCCAGGTGGATGGTTTCCTTGTTGGCATTGTCGTCTTTGGATGGATTATGATAGTCATCATTGGTGGTTGGGTTAGTTGCTGCTGACATGACCGCTGCTGCATTAGCGACATTGGCTGGTGGTTGGTTTTGTACAGGTGGCGTATCTAGTGAGATCCAACAAGTTAATTTCTCTTCCCTCCCCCCTCAATCCATCATGGCATAACTCACCTTGCAATCCCAATAATTTGTAGAGTCGTCGATGTGTGAATCGTAGCAAGAATGAAAACTGCTGTAGTTGTGATACACGTTCGAAGCCTTGCATAAGATCAGGACCAGGTGTTGAACATAGCTTGCATAAAATGAGTGATTGCTTTGTATCCCAAAACGCCGATTCATATTCGTCACGAAGAGGTGCGCAGCACTTTGAACATGCAAAACAGCGGTCGTGCCAACGCATATGCATCAATCGATAACATTGATCATCACAAATGGTATTACACGCGTGACATTGGTCAGTTGCAAGGGGAGAGTCCAGGTCACTTGATGTGTAGCGTTGCTTATTGGCAAGTTCAACCAGCTGACTTAAGAAACGACTGATGACAATGGATTTTGTATCTTGCTGCTTTGCTTCCTGAAATAGTAGATGATATATATAAATGCCATGTCATGCATGATAAAGCATAGACTTACCAGTTTCAAAGCAGCCTTTAAACCAACTCGGATTAATCCCTTGAGAAAGTGAGCTAAACGAGTGACCAATGATAAAAGATCTTCGGTGATGCCCATTCGCCTTAGACCGGTCTCTTGCGTTTGTGATAGCAGGGTGAAAAAGTTGATAATCTTTCTGCATAGCATGCGTGATTCCCGCTCGTGTTGAAAGTCCGGTAGTGATTTGGCGTGGTATTGTGATACGAGATCGTCAATGGCAGCAAACAAGACCTCCACATGGGTAACAAAGTAATCAGCCATCCTTAATCCATCACCATAGCTTCCTTGGGAGACATGGATCAGCATATCAGAAATGCAAGCTGCAGCCGATTCTATATGTAAAATGTCTGTGAGTACATGCATAACATTGCATATGACCACTACCATCCTGCATCATTTACCTTCAAATGCTGAAAGCACGGTCCATATACGATATACTTTGTCTTCCATGGCAACCTGAGATTCTCGAAGCTCATCAATCGTCATTTTTGTAACATCTAAGGAGAGAGAGAGAGAGAATGAGTCGCTGTTCTTTTTGACAAGAATGAGGGGCATTTACCTCGCTCTTGACGGTCAGCTTGTTCGCCGTCTTGTGCCACCTTGACATTCCAAAACTGGGAGAGAGAGAGAGAAAGAGGAACATGTCAATTAAGCATAGGTTGTGTGTTTGGGGGGGGGGAGGATGACAGTCTTACCTTGTGGATCATGTAACATTCTGGGTGCCAATGTTCATCGACATTATTTCGAGGGATCTCCACAAATTGTTTAAGGATGGCCGTTTCACAACCGGAGCATTGAATAGCGAATTTGATCGAGTAGTGATAGTGACAATAGACATTGTTGTCATGTTCGTAGTATGAATCTTCAGGACCAAACACAACAGAGCAAGCGCTGCAACAGAAATGCTCCAAATGGAACTTTTTGCCAACTGCCGTAATATAGGGTCCCCTGAGAGCGTCCCCGCAGCTTTCACATACAAGGTTGAGTCGTCGAAAATAGTCTCGTTCACAAAGCGGTTGCTGGACACCGTGGTCGCCTTCAATGGGAAAGAATCGTGAAGCAACAGGTTCATTGCAATCCTACATTGAGAGAAAGAGAGAAACGCTGTCAAAAGGGTGCATAGGTCATGTATATGCTGATTTGAGACATACGAGACAACTGAAACAATCCCAGTGAAAAGTGCCGTCTAATGCGCGTACATATTCGCCTTCAATCAAGTGCTGGCATTTGGTGCAATACAAAGTAGATGTTGGGCATGGTGGAGCCAGTTGATCACAACAAGAAGCGTCAGTGGATGAGCACTCTGGCGGTGACATTTCGCAAGGACAAACGGGCGAGGGTCAAAGAAAAATGAGCGAAGGGGAGGAGAAGGAAAAGGATAAAAGAGTAAAAAGAGAAATAAAACGAGGGCGAGGGGTGGGGGAAGTAGATGTGGACCTGGCGTATAGACAAGATAATAAAAGAGTGGACAAAAAAGGAACGAATGTTAGCGAGGTTAAAAAAAGGTACAAATATCCAAGAAGAGCGAAAGAGAAAGAGAGAATAAAGGTAGCTGATTTGATGCCTGAGAAGGAGTCAAAGGCACACACACACACACACAGATACATATTGTGATCCCCCATTCAGTCTGCCTTTTTTTACACTCAGCAACAACCATCGATTCAATAATAATAAATACATTTGCTTTCATGCACACGTCTCTATTGCCATGGAAATATATTTGCCATGTCATTAACAACATTGGTGGTGATCGCATGGTTTCGCCATGTGTTTTGAGCAAATCATTGTGTCGCACAATTCGACTCACATAAAACAAACAAAGGATATTGCTTTATCCAGTATACCCCATTTCATGACCATAGTAAAATCATCCAGGTTTCAATCAAGGATAGGATGTTGAATGAGGTCACTCGTATGCTATTTCAGGATAAGTGAGTACGAATCCCGCTACAATCTTTGCGGAAGAGGACGAGAGAGAGAAAAAAAGACTCGAGGTCGAGATCATGCGTCTGATCTGTGTGACAAAAAGGTTATCCCTTTTTCGTGCAACATCAGTAAAGTTTACGGATCACACGGCATTATACAGAATTCTTGACAACAATGGTCACCAACTATATATATACATTCAACTTTATTACCACCACTACCACTACCATCCATCTAGAGAAAGAGAGAGAGAGAGAGAGGAACGTATAATACATGATTGGAATGTTGATACAATGGTGATGCTATTCTTCTTTAAAGGATGATGATGAGGAGGAAATTGTACAAGTTGGTGATGATGATAATAATATAAAGACTAATCAGCTAGCATAGCATCGTGCCAGGTGAACAGAATGGTATTTCGAACTTGAAGAGCATCTTCTCGGCGTACTTTGGCGAATTGATTGGTCAAGTCGATGCAACGTTCAATATTCTCAGGGCTAACAAAGTCATATGCACACTTGACTGCACTATGGTAATTGGCGACTTGATGGGCACATCCAGCTGGAATATACACTGCATCACCGGCGTTTTGATAAATACGCCAACTCGATATCCCGTATTCTTGTTGGAAACGGTTACGCAGTTCATTGTTCAAATACAGCCATTGGTCGTGAATGGGGTCAGCAATGGGTCGATTTCGTTCCGCGGCAATTTTGGTTAGAAATTCTCGTAGGTGGGGAAGCGCTTCATATGGATAAATATCCCACACGGCACCGGCATCTTCATTGGTCGCATATGCGTAACACATGATGTTGACAGCATCGGCCATGTCACAGTGCAGGTTTGTGGTACCCACTCCATCATCTCCCTTTTCGGATCCGTACGCGATAAACATCTTGGGACCAAGATCAGGTGGTAGCTGGCTTTTGGGAACACGATTGCAAATGTTGAAGTAGCCTTCGGGTGTGCTGTACTCTTTGACCGGTAAGCTATCCATGAATGAATGATGAAGATCCGGAAAGCACTTTTCAAAGTCGTCTTTGGGTGGCCAATCCTGTCAGAAAAATAAACAGTCAATCATCCCATCCCATTTTCAACTCCCCATTCTCCTTTTCCTTTTTACCTTGATTTTATACATTGGTGATGTTCCAGTCATGGGGTCATAATTGGGTCGTTTCACTGGATCATCAAATCCACGAAAGAAACTCTCCACTTGCATGTCTTGTCGCTCTCCCGTATGGCAATCAATCACCTCTGCTATTTGTTCCCCATACTTTCTGATAAAGTTCTTTGGTGACCATGCCCTCTGGTTGTTGGCCATCATGGCATTCCGTACTTGCATAGGCTTTCCTTGTTTCCAATACTGCTGAAAGATGTCGAGTGTGATCAAGGTCCCATCAATATCAAGATATCCATTCTTTGAATATTTATCAATAAGAGCGTCGGTGATGTTGATGCTGCATTTAGATTCCTCCTTCTTGGTGTTGCCATCATCATCATCGTCCTTACAATCGGCTGCTGATGTGCTGTTGCGTTCATTGTCATTCTCCTGTTTCTTCATTGGTATGCTCTCCTTATCGTCGATGATGGTATCACGTGCTGCGTCATGGTCAGTGCTGGTGCTGGTAGATAGCAATTCATCCATATCCATATCACACTGCTCCAGGATATTGTCAATCACGTCACTGTTCAATTTCTCCATGGGAACCATGTGGCTCTTGTCGTGAAGTCGATGGTATGTACATCTCGAGGATTTGACGCTCCATTCTTGTTGGTTATAGCACCATGGACACATATCCAGACCGCATACGGCACACATGTAGTGGGCATTAAAAAGAGTCGTCGAACATAAATCACACATGTGTCTATCGCCTTCGGTTGGAGGACGCCGTCGAACCTTGCTGCCATGCTGCTTACGCTCCTTGACATCTGCCTGCAGAAGTTTGTAGAGGCCTTTGCGTATATTGGAAAGCAAGTGTCTGCGCTGCCTTTGTACATGCCGTATCCGTCCATGCTTGAAATACTTGCTCAGCGTATCAGGTCCATGATAATTGACAAAGTGCGGTATCCTGCCTGATTTATCACTGCAATCAAACCCACGAATCTTGTAGAAACGGCAATCGACCGGATTGAGGCGGGTGCAGGCTCGGCACATATTGTAGGGCTTGCAATCATATGGCTTGAAAGATCGGCATTTGGTCGATTGCACGGTGATATTGGCGGTCGTGTCTTCAAGTGCTTGTTGAATGTCTGCACCAGCCAAAGGACACTTTGACCTTTTCGTGTTCATTGGATCAGCAAACTGTAGGAGCTTGGATAAAGCGATGCAGTCGGTGGTGTCGGAATGAAGAAGAAGGCGTAAAAAGGGCGTGCTATAATGGCTATGCACCACCACCGTGCACCACCACCACCACCACAATTCGGAATTCCTCCCAGTCAAAGCGCACGCAGCCGTCGACAAAAGAATCAGCTGATGTCTTTTTTACCCATCAACCTTGGAAACATGTGAATCAGGAACATGAAACCTATCACCATTACCCACACACACACACCATGCTCTACACGGTTGCTATGGGCTATGTAAACCTTAAATTAGCATGGCAATCTGATAACAGATCCGATCTCCCCCAATATTCATCCTGTATGCATATATATCATCAACAAACCGTTGATTGTTAAACAGCTTTTCCTCAACATCACCATCTAATATATATCATCCTTGATTTGCATAGTGCATGGTTGATATGTTGTCTATTATGAAATGCAAATAAAACGTCGACATAGTTACCATCTTGGCACCTTTTTTATTCCCACCAACAAACAATCCAAACCATGGAGTATCATTATTGTATCAATTTCCAAGCATATATTTCAACGATATTGTTAAAAAGGCCTATCACTAGCTCATCTTGTCCATCTGCATTCACGTCCCCTACGGTGATATCTTGTGGCCAATCGCTTGTCTTGATTTCGGAAATCAACTAGATATTCATGTTTAAGTTGATCGTGGCAAACAATGAATGCATTCACTTACCTCGCCATGACTATATATCCGAATACAATTCGCAAGCCCAACACAAGCTACTAGATCTGGTTCATTGTCTGGTAAGCAGGTCGGCCGAAAAGTCATAATCTTGGAGAGACCAAAGCCAACTTTAAACCAAGGATGAATCTACAAGGTTTACAAAGTCAGGATCATTGCACTGTCCCCCTCACACCCTCTGACTGCCATTTGTATAATACCTCTCCATCAACCATAATATACACAGATCCATCCTGACCTCCCAAAAGTACTTGATTGGTGTCAATCACAGTATCTGTATCGGCATGATATTTAGGTCTTGATGTTTCAGATGATACTCGAAAACGTCTTGCAGATGATGTGGATAAAAAGCGACCTGTTGCCATCTAATATACCCTGTGAGTTGATTTCCCTGATATGATGGGCATTTCTTACCGATTGAATGACTGTTGGCACACGTATTGATTGGATTCTTTTCCCATCTTGGATAAAGTGTACAAAGGGCCAGCCATCACACACCAAGAGAGTACGTTGGGGATTGTTGAATCGATCATTGAGAATGGCGGATAGTATACAATGAATGCCTACAGCACGATATCGATTCTATATACTGCTAGTGTTAGATGTTGAATCATCACCCTCCCCTTTTGCTTCCAAATTTACCATGCCTAGCGTTGCTGTTGTCTTTGATTCTCTACCAATATCCAATGTCCAGAAGAGCTCACGTGGATGAAAACTTGTCACTTGGCCATTCATGCTTCCGGCAATAATCTCGTATCCCTGTGCTATGCATAAGATGAGCATTCACAGCATTGGATAGAACGCGCGTACCATTTTACCTTCCATCTCATGTATACAAATGTGTGTTGCTGGTGAACCGACATCCAGTTTACTCAGAAACCGTTGACGCGAGAACATGGTCACCACGCCGTTCGAGTCCCCCACAACCAGATCTTGAACTCGTAGACCTGTCAGATCGTATAAATGCATTGCCTGGATCGAGCCACCTTTGGTTTCCATGAGCACTTCAGGAGGCTATAAAGGCGAGAATTGAGCGTGTGTGCGTGTGCATGCATGGGCATGGGCGTACCTTGGATTGATTCAGAATGAGAATACGACCTGCTGTACTTCCAATAAGGATATCGTTTTCTTCAATAAGCTCTTCCAGGAAAGGTTTGCCGACTGCCAAACAATTGATTGGATCCTGAAGCTTTCGACTCCATAGTTTTTCATATTTGAGCTGCCAACGAGCACTTGTGTCCATAATGATGATAATTGTCCAAAGAAGAAGAGGAAGGGGATGCGCCTTGTTGCGTTGAATCATGCTATCTCAAGTCCGCCATCATCCACAGCACAACAGCATAAGACACGTGAATCCCTTTGAGGGTCATCTGCCAACTTGCATCCCACACCATTTGAAACACATGGAAAATAGGTACTGTACCCATCATCATAATAGTCAATGCATGCATTAATACCTCTTGTTGCATCATGCTTAACATTCAGGAACACTCTTTTATAAAAGATCTTTTTCACCATCTATCTTGTTTCTTTCCTTCGCCCTTTCCTTCCCCCACTCAAAATCTCCTCTGTACACCCACACAACTGATCTTCTTCTTCTTCTTCTTCTTCTTCTTCCTCTCTCTCTCTCTTTTTCACTCTTTGAAAATTATGATACCCAGCGAACATGATGCGTTGATAGACAAATCCACCACTCATGAACATTCACCACAGCAACATATCAGTCATTGGCGTTGGTTCGTGCTTCTCGTCTTTTCACTGTTGTCGTTCTCAAGTGCTCTCATGTGGGATACATTTGCACCATGCCTCTACATTTTCGTCGACTATTACTTTGGATCGGTGACACCGATTACTGTCAATGCCATTAACGCCATGTCACTGGTGTATATGCTTCTCTATCCTTTTGCAGTACAGCCGACGCTGCATTATTTTGAGGACAGCAAAGGTGCCGGTACAGGTCTCAAGCGTGGAGTCATGATTGGTGCGTCCCTGAATGCGTTGGGTGCTGCCATACGCTGGTTAGGTCGATCGCCCGATCGATTCATGGTCCTCTCCGTTGGCCAGGTCGTAGCTGCATTTGGCAAGTCGTAGTGACAACATCTCTCTCTCTCTATATATAACCCATATGCTTATATGACATCATTTCTCTAGGTCAAGTATTCATCTTATCGATCCCACCAAAACTGGCAGGTGATTGGTTTCCTGAAAACGAAGCCAACTTGGCAACGGCTATTGGCGTATCAGCAAACAATCTGGGTGTGGCAGCTGGATGTATATGGAGCCCCATGGCTATTATGCCCGATACCATGCAGGAGGATATCCCTTGGTTACTATTATTACAGGTACATACATGAAACTCGATCGTCATCGTCGATCACGCTAATACGTCTCTCTCGTTGCATATAGTTTCTCCTCGCTGCATTGATCCTAATGCTTACTTGGTTGGCATTTCAACGAAAACCAGATGTACAACGGTAAGGGATTGGATGCAACATTAGTGTATCATCCTAATTCTTTTTTTTTCATACCCAGGTTGATTCCGCATGATGCAAGAAGGGATGATGATGAACCATCGCATGACAATGATGACAGTGGTGGTGGTAGCATGCTTTGGAGACAGCCCTCGTTTTATTATATGCTGGCATCTTATGGAGTCATCATGGGTGTCCAATGTTCAGTGATCACGCTCCTTGCTCAAATTCTCATGCCACCCTTCCAGGACACGATCGATGAAAGTTTTGTCGGCTGGCTCGGTTTTATCATGCTTGTCATTGGGTTCCCTGCAAGTTGCATCATTGGGCATTACTTGGATCAAACGCTCCGATATAGATTGGTATCGAATTTCCTTACTGCATGCATGGCTTTGAGTGGTATTGGATTATATGCATCGATTGAATTCGATTCCCTCATTGGGGTGGCAGTGTCATGGTAAGCGTGCACCTAGTTCTTTGCATTATTGCTGTTCAGTAATGGTAACATGTCCCCTTTTTCTAGTATTGTCCTTGGCATCACCACGTCAGGTAGGATCATCACAATGATACAACAACCAACCAGGCTAGCTACTAATCAACATGTCTTTATTATTATAGCCATCACTCCTGTGCTCTTTCAATACGCCAGCGAGCTATACTACCCTATCAATGAAAATACACCCGCTGGTTATTTGCTTTCCGCAGGCAATATTGGTGGCGTCTTGCTTGTTACGGTGTTGGGTTGGAGCGAAGATATGTCGAGACGATTCTCTATGAAGATACCCATGCTATTTCTTGTGGCAGTCTTGTTTATCACTGTTGTCTTTATGGCCATGATAAAAGGACCATTGAAGCGTACACTAGCCACCACGCAGTATTTAACTTCTTTACCAGCATAATGATATCACCATCCACTCTATTCCCATTTTGTCCCCTTTTTTTCCTTCAACACTGTACAAATTACATTAGATCACACGTATATATGATTCATTCAACATGTCTATATAAAATTTCATTTCGGTTATGTTTGACATCTATTATTATGCTTGTGCTCCTGATAAATCATGCAGCAAACTTTGTCGAGAGTGAACGCCTTCCTGTCGTCTCCGCTTTCCTTCTAACCAAATCATGGTCTCTGCATAGGTCTTTGGGAGAATGCGTCGTGGGGATGCCTTGTCACTTGTGGCGGCCATAGTAAAGTAGAAAATGTTGGTAGTTTCACTCTTTCCTTTGTTGATATCCACGACCTCAGCAACAACACGCACTTGGAATGACTTGTGAGGATGACCTTCGGCATAAATAATTTCAGACTTG
Source organism: Lichtheimia corymbifera B2541 (assembly GCA_000697475.1). Lineage (NCBI taxonomy): Eukaryota > Fungi > Mucoromycota > Mucoromycetes > Mucorales > Lichtheimiaceae > Lichtheimia > Lichtheimia corymbifera. Next base: position 47,296 of record JNEU01000588.1, read on the forward strand.
AGATTAAGCAATGTACCGACGTGCACAGGTTTGCGGAATACACATTCATCCATTGCAAGGAGCATGGCATCTCTTGACTTTAGGTACGTGATGGAGTTGGCATAGGCGACTTCATAGGCTCGACGCATCAAGTAACCACCGAAAATGTTATTGTGGATATTACGATCTTGGGGCTGCATCAAGAACGTGCTGTCAAGACGTGTATCTTTCATCCATACCACATCTTCAGGCAATGGGACTCGTTCCTCGATCGAGACACCACTTGTAAATGAATCATCTTCACCGCCCAAGTACTTGCTATATTCAAGGTACGTGTCGTGGATGGCAAGACGCTCACTCGGTGTAGGTGGCATTCGACTCAACGATGACTCGACCGCTTTTTTCTTTCGTGCTTTGTTGGCCATGGCAAATTCGAACAGACGTTCTTCAGCAGGCGAGGTTGTTTTCAATGGGTTGATTTGGACCGATTTACGGGTAACGGAATCAATGGCAACCATGGTAAAGCGTGTTGCGAGCACAGTATTGGGACTAAGATGGCCAACAAGATCTTGTGAAGTCGGGGTATGCTGCTTCTCCAAATCCAGATCCTGGATGCCTTCAGGGATAGTCTCGGCCTTGAGGAAGACTGCATCGTGTTAATCAAGTAGTAGTAGTAGAAAAACTTGTAGCTTACTTACTTTCCATGGAACTTCGTCCCACATAAGTCACTTGACCTGTCAACTTGTAATCTTCAACCGCTTTTGGTAAGAATAAATCAAAGCGATCCACGCATGCCGTGACAATGGTAACAGGACGTGCTTGAGGATCACCATTATCAATATGTTGATAAGCAATGGAGCCAGCCATGGCATCAAGATCTATTATAATGTGAGTTTCTCCTATGATGATGATGATGACACTATTTACCTTCCAAAAGTTTCCCGGTTCGAATGCGACCATCCACAGTGATGTAATCATCCAAAAGAGCGGGAGACGACTTGAATGGCAAGTATTCAATCATGGCACTGTCAGCAATCTGTCAACATTGTATTTTCATGCGGCAAAATTAGAAAACAAAGACACGTGTGTAACACGCCATCGGACGTTTTTTCTTCCAGGACACTTGCCGTCTTTTCGATCAATTTGCGTTCCTTGCCGGGATGAGTGGGGCAAACGGATTTTTGATTTTCGCGTTGTAGAATCTTGTCCATCCAAAAGCGTTGACGACGTGTACCATAAATTCGATCACGCACACCTGTACCCTCAATTTCAATAAGGTTGGATCATTATGATGCTGTTGCAAGTATAAACGTACTTTGTGGGTGAGGATGATGGTGAGTATGATGATGACTATGGCTATCGAGAAGGTGTTGCGTGGTTGAAAAGGATCGTTTTGTAGCCACCAATACAGGTTGTTGACGTGGCAAAGGTTTTATAGAGTTACGTAGTGTAATACGAAGCATCGTGATCTCTGGGTTAGGGAGGTACAACAAAGAAGAAGAAGGAAGAAAGGAAAAAGAAGAGAAAAAGAAAAAGGAACTGAAAAGCAAATGCCGCGGAGATTACCCATGCCGTCATTGATGTTATCCCCACACACACACACACTTACACAGACATATGCATGCCCACACACACACATATCCGGTGTGCTTTCTTGATTGTTTCTCGGATGAATGCGGGTGGTGGGTCCGTGTCCATATTTCAGAGGGAAAAATGAGAATCCGCAGACATGTGTGTAACCAATCAACCATCAACTTCTTCCTGCAATTACTGTGTATAGTGTATGAGACATAGAAGAGAGTCCATAGATATTCATACATCAACACGCACACTGTAAACGGTCCCATACATATGCAAAGGCTACCATCTGTGATGCAAGCTTAATAGCTGTCAATCTAATTGGGCGTTGTTTATCATTGTTTCTCTCTTCCCCCCCCCCACCTCTCTCCTGTTTGCGATATGGCGTTCGTTTGACAAGTCACTGGCTTCTTATCTTCAGGTCCACCTCTCTTCTCTCTCTCCGTTTCACTCTTTAAAATGAATGCCTCACTTCCTGATGCCCGTGTTGGCAGAGAAAAACAGAATTACGATGCTCAGGGTGCTCGTCAGGTCATTGTCCATGCTGTGTGCTCTCTCCAATGACAACGAATGACTAACAAAACGCAATACAACAGGTAGCCGTCGCTATTCCTATCAAAAAAGAAACCAAGCAAGTCCTTATTATCACCAGCAGCAAATATGCCAATGTGTGGGTGCTGGTAAGTGGGAATATATATATGTATATATGGTAGATAACACATATTATAGCCCAAGGGAGGTTGGGAGAATGACGAGACTCAGGAAGAAGCTGCCAAACGCGAAACATATGAAGAGGGTAAGTAGTTCATATTGAACTCGTTCATTCGTCATTATGGTAACTTTGCTGTTCCTGGATAGCTGGTGTACTAGGCGATATTACTGGGTTCATTGGCAACTATATGGATTACACATTCAACGGTCGTCCAAAGTCATACTTTTGGGTCTATGAACTCGATGTCAAGCAAGAACTACCAACATGGCCAGAAATGCGTATTCGAGAGCGTCGCTGGGTAAATGATAAAATGAGTGAGAAAAGGCAACATGCAAGGACTAAACAAGTTTCCTATATAGTGCAACTTTGATGAAGCCATGAAGGCCTTGGAATTCAAACCATTTATGCAGCAAGCGTTACTCAAATCATCCATTGCACCAACACCATCATCATCATAGTTTCCCTTTTTTTTCCTTTCGATCCATAAAGCTCGACTTGAGGAAATAATGACATGTCACTCATTCATTGCTGCCGCGATTTGACCTTCCGCTAATGATGCTCATTGTTGCTGATCAATCAATGCACCGTCCTATTCGATGTTTTGCAAAGATGTCGGCTTCAGGAGATACAAACATCACAATGAATTGACCTGGGGATAGTGGTGATTAAAAGGATCAGGGGAACGGGGCGAATCTATCTAGCATGAGAGTAGGAAACAAGGTTCTGAGCGTACCTTAATGATGGTGGTGGGATGAAATCAATAAACGTCATTTACCTTGAGCACACCCACTCACTAGGTTTTTCTTTATATGTCGATTGCAACCAATGAGTGTCACATATCGAGATCATTTATGATGCAATCGGGTTTATGCACAGCGTTATTACCTAATCCTTTCTTGTTCTTCAGGGCATCGATCTCTTTACTTTTACCTGATTACATACACTAACAGCTAATCACTGAAAACTCCTTTACTTGGCCTGTACATGGCTTCGGCCCCATTAGCAAGCAAATACAAAAGGCAAAATCGATTTTTTGATTTGCCATGTGTCGCCTTCATTCCAGGTTACACGGTCGTCAAGATTACAAGACATAGACGGAAATGAAGGAAAAAGGATTTCCCTCCTGCAAACTAGCCTATAAAAGATTTGGCTACTTTGTCATCCTTCTCCGCCTTTTCTTCAGTTTTTGTTTTCTTTACTACTACAAAGGATGTTACATGAAAAGGATGTCGAGAGGAATGTTACAACGCCAACAAACTCAATGGATGACCACAGCAACAAAGAACAAGCACTGGCAATAACAACGACGACGCATAAAAAATGGTGGCAATTTTGGAAAAGCGACTCGACAGTGGATCCACATTCCTACTCAACATTGAAAAAATCAACCATCTTGATCATCATTTCATTTGCTGGTGCAGTGTAGGAGTTGTAACATTGCATGTATGTTTTTATGCTTTTCTGATTCGTTTTTCTCTCCCAGGAACCCGATTGCATCCACGGTCTATGTAAGATCCAACAACCACACCACCCCAAAAATCATGCACCTGACACTTGATGCTGCCCAATATAGTATCCTGCCTTGACTGAAGTACAGCGTGCATTCAATACAACAGACACTGCTGTCAACGCATCTGGTAACTATGATCGATTGCAACACCTATTCACGCCGGTGTCCACCTTTTGGTACTTACATGCAGTCATCGGTTAGTTTCATTGTTTGTTTTCCTCACTGCCTTTTGTGTAAGACCAAGACCTCTGATACATGTATTTTTTGAAGCTTAACTTTTGCTATTTAGCCTCTTGTTTGGGCTTCTTGGAGTGATGGAACCGGTAAGGAATTCCACTCTCTCACGCTTTGTAAACATCATTATTCATCAACCACTTGGATGACATGCTAGGACGACGGCCTATTTACCTCGTATCATTTGCAATTGCCATTGTTGGGTCCATTTGCTGTGCTGTATCTGTCAACATCGCCATGCTTATCGTTTTTCGTGCAGTCAGTGCTGTGGGCGCATCTTCGGTACGTTTATTATTATGCAGATCGATTCAATCCTATTTATACATCCCCTTTTTTATGATCCAGGTGATGTCGCTGGGTGCTGGTAGTTTGGCGGATTGCTTCGAAGCCCACGAACGAGGGCGTGCTTATTCGTTCTATGTTGTGGGTCCAATTGCAGGACCTGCCATAGGGTAGGTGGTTGAATTACCCTTGTTTTAGGTATCCTATTTCTAACCGTCCTCTTTAGACCCATCATTGGTGGCTACTTGACTGAAAGATTTGGATGGCGATCGACATTTTGGTTTGTGGCCATTTTCATCTTTTGCATTTGGACCTTGATTTTATTCTTTCTACCTGAAACGTATCGGCCTGATCCAAGTACAGCAGCAGCAGCAGACGTTTCAACTAAAAAGGGAAAACTGAGGATTCCTAATCCAGTGGGTGCTCTCAAGCTGCTACGATTTCCCAATGTGCTCGTGGCTGTGATATTTCTTGGAATCATGTTAGTCATACTTCTTCCACGCACAATAGTGCACGTGATTGTACAACGACTAACGATTTCTAAAAAGGTTCGGTGTCTATTATTTACTCAACACTTTGTTTGCATGGACCTACGCCAATCAATACAAGCTGGACTCTGGTACAGTGGGTGTGTGCTTTTTGCCATCTGCTGTAGGTGGGATTTTAGGTGGCAATATTGGTGGTCGTCTCTCGGATATCGTATACAACCGCAATGTTAGGAAAGCAGGGATTGGTGCACCCACGTATCCTGAAATGCGACTCAGCATCCCTGTTTTATGCATAGCATCATTCATTTTGTTTGGCTCGTGTGTGGGCTATGGCTGGTGTGTGCAAGAAAACGTCCATTTTGGTGTTCCCATGGTGTTTTTATTCTTTGGTATATGAACATTGTGTATAAACATGAGACCTTTGTTTTACTCACAAATGGCATTTCTAGTTTCCTTTGGGATCATGCTTCCCCACGTGACACTCACGACCTATTTGGTCGACTGTCATCGTTCCCAAAGTGCATCTGTCACTGGTAAATATGATACCAACAACGCATGTGTAGTTTATCAACTAATCGTATATCCATTTTATAGCATGCAATAATCTTTCTCGTTATATAATGGCTGGTATTGGTACACTTTTATCATCTGACTTGATGCGAGCTATGGGGAATGGTATCCTATTTACAGTTGCTGGTGCCCTGGTAATTCTCCTTGGGATACCATTGATTTATATCAAGAAACGACCAGAACGATGGATCAAGATGCGACGAGATAATACCAAGTAAATCTACCCTCTTCATAATGTAATAGAAAGGCATTTCATCATGTATAATAATCATAGCCATGCATAAAAAAGAGCTTGTGACTTGTGTGGTGCAACTGGGTCGCTGGCTTAATCCAACAAAAAAAGCGGCTCTCATTTTCAATCATTGTCCCTTTGTGCGTGTGTGTCTGCGTCCCTTTCTCTCTTTCTCTTTTTTTCTTTCTCAACCTCTTTAAGCCCATGGCCAGCTCCACGGTTCATCGGGATCTCTCACCAGCCGAACAACATGCGTCCTTGACCAATGCGGGTGCAACGATTGAGCAACTCATCAAACGCGACAGTCAATACCCTGACCTTGCAGATTTATTACGAGGCAAGCATACAACACGTGCACCACCCACGCGATCAAAAAGTGCATCTAGATTGTCGCTAACCTACATCAACATAGGTCCAACATCAGAGAACTATGTCAAACGCGTTAGTCCAATCGAACAGGACTTTATAAAGAGCCACAGCATCCAGATCCCTGACAACCTTGCTGAACAAATCGATCGTAAGTAAACACGCCATGTCACCTATTACAACGAGGTGTTTGTGTATCAAGGTTACCGTTGACAACTTTGTATATCTTCTAGAACTCGAGTGCCGATGCTTCATGGGCGTGCTACCCGAAATCAAGCGTGCGTGGATAACTGTTGATCACCGCCTATTCTTGTGGAATTATGTGGATGGGTAATTATTATGCTGCACTAGAGATATTATCTATGACAGCCTATTGATATCATCTTTCCAGATCCGATTTCTATACCTACGAGGATCAAGATCAAATCATTTGTGGTGTTGGCCTTGTCAAGCCCAAGCCTGGTATGTATGCATGATCATGGGTGGATCATCACCTCTAATTCCTTTCTAACACATGCACAGATAGCTTTGGTGAAAACATCAATTATGTTCTTGTGTTGGCAACCCCCGTGAGCATTAGTATCCTGGCTGTTTCCATTGACGACCAAGGTATCGCTGGTGACAGGATTTCGCTCTTTTTCACCGATTTGGCAATTCCCTCGGATGGTGTGCAAATGTCCCAGATCACTGGAACTGATGATGGCAGGATATTCATGGTGGGAGATGATGGACGTGTATATGAACTGGAATATCATGTAAGTATTCTAGTTGAATGAGATTGGAGCTCTTTGACATTGACATGCGCTTTTTTTTTTTAGCAAAAACGCGGGTGGTTTCAACGGCAGGGCTGTAGCCTGATTACTCGTACCCAGACTCCCTTAAATAGTTACCTACCTACATTTCTGAGGAAGCAGGCACAAGGTATGTGGATATTATCAATTGAAGGGAGTATTGAAGGATAGGGACTAAAATATATCATCATATCATGTAGTCCAAATTGTCCAAATTGCAGTTGACAGTGAACGGAAGGTTTTATACATGTTGAGCAATATGTCAACCATCGACGTTGTGTATTTGGGCAACCCAACCAATCCATTCCAAATCGTTGCCAGCAACAATGACATTTGTAATCAAGCTCGCCTAGCATGTCGACAAAGCACAGTTATCTTTGACCCATCAGAGTTCCAAATCAGATCGATTCACGTCATATCCAAAGCCGAGTCCAAAAAAGTGCATCTTTTAGCCGTTTCCACCAGTGGCTTCCGCATGTATTTTACGCATCATCGCGACGCATTACGTTATATGGCAAACAACCAAGACGATCAGCCACCCAATGCATTGGAATTGATCCACATTCGACTACCACCGCCTGTTGAATTTTCCGGTGCAACCCCTATGATGCAAGGACAAGAAAATCCAAACGGCATTGTTCATGCATCCTATTACGATTGTGGAACGATGATCACAGCAAAGATTATGAATGAAGACAAGGACAAAATCATCATGACTGCAGCCGATATGAGAACTTTTGCTAGCCAGCTTGATGCCAACAATACGACGACGACTAATAATACCAGTACTACGATCCCTACATCCACTCCAGCATCCGCTGTCTACTCCTCACCAGCACAACGAATGACTCTTGTGGAAACGAGTACATCCATTGAGTGTGATGGACGCGTATACGCTATTGCCGAAGCCAACGTGCATCCAAAGGGAAAACAATGTATCAATGAAATCAGCAAGCGGCTCACAGAACCACCACGACAATTCCTTGTTCTCAGTGGGAAAGGATTGACTTTCTTTGTTAAACAACGACCTGTCGACATTTTACAACAATTACTCCTGAACGCTCGAGATGACATTGAAGGATATGCTCGTGAATTTCTTGACTTTTTTGCCGGTTATGGCCGAGTCCAATCATGTGCCATGTGTCTCGCCATTATATGTGCCAATTTTGGTGCCACCACCCATGAACAAGGTAAGAAAAGAATCACTCATTGTTTTCGATCGGGGTGCTCATTGTTTCTCTAGTCAGCGTGATCCGCGGTGCAACTCAATTATTCTTCGAGTGTGGAGGAAGCCCAGCAGCAGCACCATCAATCACTACAGGTAGCAATTTCCTTGGCAAGGCAACAGGTCCAGCAAATACCATTTACAGTGGCAAACATGATGGCTTTGCTCTTTACTTTGCACGTTTGGTGGCGCCTGTTTGGAGCCTCAAAGTATTTGAAATCACGTAAGTTTGAGCTTTCTAATCATTCCCCATTGCTTTATTGACAATGAAATCACTCGCTCCTTATAGTAGCCAGCCAAAGGCAACTCAAAACTCCAGTAAATTGCAAGCTAAACTCTTGGAATCGCAGCGTGACCTTGTTCGCCTAAAGAGCTTCATGGATGCGTAAGTACATAGGCTGGATTTGTTAATGCGAATGCTAATTTCTCTTTCCATAGCAACCAAGAATTCCATGCATCTGCCAACATTACAGATTCTCGATTCCAGTCTGCTGATCAAGGAATGCTTCAAGTGCTGGTGGTAAGTAAGATGCACCAATCGATATATCTTAGCTTATCCACTGACTGACAATGTTATGGATCTAGAACGAACAACAATCGCTGCATAGTCTATATATCCTCCTTACGCAATGCATTGAAGCAATCTCATTCCTCGACTTTTTAATCGATGCAGGCATCCAAGAGATATTCCAAGGGTAAGTGGTATCACGTTCAAAGACAATGAAGGGTCGGTCATTGACACATTGGCACGCTAGTATCCCCGAAAGTGCTCGAACCGAGATCCATAACCTGTCACTCGATACCATGCTCAAGGATCCACGCGGACGTGTCATGACGAGAGAGTTGGTGATTGCTGCCATTAACAAGTATGGTGCTTCACACACCCATGTTGGCTTTGATATTGTCAGTGATCTGCTGCGACGTAAATGTAGCTCATTCTTTGGTCCAAGTGATGTTGCTTTCTACAAGGTAAATAGTCACTCTTCACATATATTTCCCTATAATGAAACTAATGAATGACTTTTGCTTTGTAGGGTGTGGAAAATCTGCGACGAGCACAGCGAGCTGATGTTGAGCAAGAACGATATCATGCATTGACTGAATCACTGGATCTCTTTAAACAAGGAGCTGATTATTTGACGGATGAAAAGTTATCAGAGATATGTGCCGCGTATGACCGAGAACACTATTATCTTGGCTCTGTTGAATTACCACTGGAGCGTGCACAGAAGCTTGATCCACAACAACAAGCACTGGCATATACCGAAGGTCGAGTTCCATTTGGTGATGCCGCTGGTCAGCAATTCCATCAAGAGCGAAAGCGATGTTATGAACACGTGTTCCGAGCATTACAATCAGTACGAGCCTCATGCAATACCCCTGATGCCAACCGCCACGCTGAGGCTGTTCATTATGCCAATCGGGTTCTCCAGGCGGCACTTTCATATCAAGACAAGCATTTTCATTATGAGCTATACGAGTGGTTCCTTCAAGAAGGTCATAAGCGGGATCTTTTGGTGGTCGATAGCAAATTCTTGATTCCATTCTTCAAGGAGCGTGTTTCAGAGGTGGAAGGCATGGACTTTTTATGGCAATATTATCGGCGGAAAGAACAATACTACGAAGCAGCGCTCTATCTGGAAGCATTGGCATCACGGCCGAATGGTTTACCGTTATTAAAACGGGTAGAATATCTCGCACTCGCCATGGTCAATGCAAGGTGTCGTGATCCAAAACAACAAAAGGCTCAAGAAAGTACACAGCTGCTTCAGCAACTTGAAAGGAGCATCGGATATGCACGGATACAGATGCGATTACAACATGCACTAAATGCCATGACAACGCCAGAAAGTCAGCAGGCTGCAAGAGAACTTGACAATGAATTGCTGGATTTGAGTGATCTTTATAACAAGTATGCTCAGCCTTTTGGTATAATAGATGAAGAGCGTGCTATCCTACAACTAGCAGATTACACAGATGAGCCTTCTTCATATGTCACTTCTGATATTTTTAAATAAAGCCCAAAAACTGAATCCATACAACACTCACTTAAGCGGTTTAAAATCTATTGCATGATGCGGATTGTACCTTGTGTTGTATCCTCCTTCATTGTAAGCACCACCACCACCAGACCCCATTCAACACATAATCCTTCATTTTCATTGTCAAAATTGGGTGATCATTGGCTTGCCGATCGTTGGTAACTCCGAGACCGCACATTAAACCAATGCATGAAAGATGTCAGTTACACAAGATAAATTCACTGCCTGCCGAGACACCTTTTTTACATACCAGCCATATCCCAATGTAATCAATCAATTGTGGCAGGTGGTAATCTTTAGCAAGGACATCCCTGTAGCTATGCAATTGATGGTTCCTTAATGATGGAGCTGATCCTGGAACCGGATCATGCAATTTCATTCAGGTCAGTCAACCTTAAGATGTTGCTGGTGGTGGATTTGTTTTTCTTGGATCTTTGTTATCCCTTATATCAATGAAAGAGCTGTGATGAGATTGCCGAAAATCAGCTGTTGATGCTGCAGCTCCATCCACCTCATTTTTGTATCCCCACCCCTTGTTATCGTTATATCCGTCACAACCTCCTTCCCATGCACGGACAACAATTCCCACGCCATGTGCTTTATAAAAGCAAGGCCGCTATCACAAACATAAGCACGTACCTCTTTCATTTGTTGTACATTGTCAAGGATCTGCTATACGGTAAGTCACAAAAAAGGCTTTTATCGCCTAATAATATCTCACTGATATGACTCGTGTAGCGCTTCATCGATTGAATTTAACACTCCTTATTGGCAGACGTGCTTGGTATAGGTGGTAGCTCAGATTAGATTTATTATTCTTTGTTCCATCTTTTCATGAAGTCCTATGAGAATCTTCCCCCGAATCTCACGTACTCTTATCCATCGTGCTCTATCTGTACCCAGCACCATACTCAAGGTTCATCACATGACGAGCTCCTTGCCATTTCTCCAAGGGGCTTTCACACAAAAGGTAACTCGGGAAACCACGTCCTTTGCGTGACAACAGAAGAACCGGTAATTAACACCTTTGGCCACAGTCCCCTCCTAACCTCGGCTGCTCCCTGCACCCAAAGCGTTACCCTCTGACACCACTTGATGCGACAAGTTCTGGCGAACGGTTATCCCTCTTTGATTACTGGAATGACCATAGCCAGGTGCAGGTGCGTATCACTGTGATTAGTCTTTGTTTGGAGCTGATAGTACCATGTGCTGATCTTTGCTTTCTTGTGTAGGTTGTCATTGTTCTCCTACTTTCATTGTCATGGTCGTCATTACGATATTGACTTTACAAAGAGGTAAAATATAACGACGTATGCTTGATGAGCCACGTACTCATATATAATATTTTGGCGAAGGTGGCATGATGTACCCCTTCTGAAACTGAAGTCGACAAGAGCTATTCCTGCTCCACAAGAAATGCAACGACTAGGGAGTATCCATTATTTATCATGCACCGCTCTTGGAAATTACGCCGAACAATATCCAGCAGACCAAGATTGGGCGACATGCTTGGAGCTAGAATTGAACCAAGCTGAGGAATGTGGTGGCCTATCTTTTCATGTTGTTGTTTTATTTGGTTTTGATGTCACAATGCAGCAAGGTCATCATTCAACAGAGTATGCATGATACTTCTCGCCATGCGGAATCTCAGCGTGTGCCCTATTTTTCGACAAGGAAGCGACGTGTGGTATTGCAAGAGCGTTGACTTATCACGTGCGTTATGCCTTTCTTCATATACCATGGCGTGAAAATCAAATGCTCGAGCAAGGAGCTGCTTATCTCCTAGAGCAATGTTGAACACAAAGAATTGTTTGACATCACTGCCTTTTCTTCACGTCCAGCTCTCGTCTCCATGAGTGATCACGAATACCCATCATCCAGACCCAGCTCGTGTATAGTTATATCTTAGATTACTATCCAATCTATTTCCTATGTTCTTCTCGAGAATAAACATATCCCACACAAATATTCAATCAGCAAAGGAAATCAGTGTCATGTATAAGCACAAAATGGATATAGGGACGTCGGTGATACGAATTATTTATTACGACTATGGTCACTATAGGCTTACACCTCGTAACGCTTTCGATTACTTCTGCGCAGAACATCGTTAAGATCTCCCTGGACTTGGGCTGCTTGAATTGCTCCCTGATATCTAAGATTGCCTGGATGCCGAAAAGGCATGAATAAGTAGAGATCATTGTCGCCAGGACCATACTGGATGTCTTCAACATCGTCACGAGTTCCAACATCGTTTAGGAAACGTGCAACGCGTTGCTGGAGCACCTGATTTTCACATCATGGCATATGAAGAATTCCATAACAAAACGTCGTGTACACCTGTTGATCCCAATGCTCCTACTACTCTTGTTGACCATCATCATTGTTTGGTCCCTGTGGCTGATGCTGCCCGTACTGCAATAGGCCATTGATTTGATGGAGTCGTTTTCTTAACCACGTCATCACTATCTCGGGGTGGTATCCTTCTTGATTTATGAGATTGGTGATCAGATCGCCTTCTACTATTTGCTCCCGGGCATTTTGTCTGAGCTGTAGTTGTTGACCACCATGTTCATTAACAACACCGCCTCGTAAGGGAGGTCATGTCTGTTGCCGGTATCTCCTGGGAGAATCGGTGTGCTGCAAGCTTCGATCACATAGTTCCTTCACTTTCATCCAGCTGTGTTGATATATGTCACGCCAAAACAACATGAAAAGATGGACCACCACGTTCCTCAGCTCAACCCAATCCAAATCCAAATCCAAGCTTGTCGCCCCATCTTGATCAGCCGGATACTGTTCACAATCTTAGTGCCGCATAGTCGCCTTCTCATGCCCAAGAGGCTCCTGCACAATAAGTCGCCATGTTCATGACCAGCTAACATTTCCTTCGTGGCGAAAGCCTTGCGAGACGTACGCTAATATATATAGATGTTATAAGATTGCCCTTAACAATGTCAATTGTCAAGCTTACCTGATTGCCACGCATTTGTTCTTGAATATCAAGTCGCACTTCATTCCAGTTGTCTTCCTTTTCATGTTGTTTGAACACGCTGTTGCTTGTGGAACAGTAGCTCTTGTTCGTTTCAGTCCCAGAAGGGATACAACATGCCACCTTCGCCAAAACGATATATATGAGAAAATGATTTATCAAGCATGATCATTAAGTTTTACCTTAATAAATGTGCCATATATCACAATGACAATGAAAGTATAGGGAAACAATGAAACGCTAAAAATAAGCACGATTATTAGCACATGGATCGCTCACAAAGGACTATCCTCCTCCATGATACTCACACCAACTCGAGTCTTGAAGAGTTGTCAGCGATCAAAAGGCGATATGATGAAAGAAAGAGATGTGTGGGAGACCGGAGACAACGACTTTCTTGTTTATATGTGCATGGCGGGCGTGGGTATTTCTGTGACCACAAAGGATGTTTGGTGCGGTGATGATGAGCTGATAGATTGCTGGATGCCTTCACAAAGAGCCTTCGCTTGACGCATCAACGAGGATTTGGGATAAACAAGGTGACATTGTATGTGAGTAGGAGTGTTCCAACGAGGAGTGAGTGATGATACGTGGATTGATAGATTGAAGGAGCGCCTGCATCAGCTTGTAATCGATTACTTTTGGTATGGGTGTGAGACGCCATGCTCGCAACTTTAATTCTTCCTGTGATGAATATGGTTAGAGGCCAATCATGAAGCGTACTCTTAGTGACATACCTGAGGACGTTGTTGATGGTTCTCACTGATAATGGCAGGTGACCTTCTTGCTTCCAAGGAGAGGATAACGCCCGGTGTGCTGACACGTTGCTATGCTCCATGTTGTCAATGAGCGTCTTGCTTTGTTTTCAGCATAGCCGTTTGTCGAGATACGATTTCCATGGGAGATCACCAGAGGGGAGAGACGAGTGCATTGGACATGGCATTGTGGTCATGTTGGGTTGAATGGTTGTGGGCGGTGATAAAACACAAAAGAAAGAAAGGGGAATGGCTACACTCGCGTCATGCAGCAAGCCCAATCTGAGTTTCTGAAGATTAATGGTGTTGAACCGGATCAAGAAAGTTGCATGATGGAAGTGATGGGCTGGAGCAGGAGAATCGTAGTCGAGTATGGGAGAAATGGGCTATTAGCTACCCATTCCTGTATCGACTCTTTCAGCTCTACTCCCAATCAGCTGTTTACAGAAAGAAGCCCATCTACACAGCTGATTATATCAGTGTCTAGCTACTTGTTGACAATGAATAAAGGCTATATCCCATATACCATCACGCTTACAGCATATGTAAAACATAAAGAAGGTCATATCTCAAAACGTTACGATCAAGCGTGGGGTCTTCAATAGAACAAAGTTGCTCAGCGTGTCTGAAAGTATCTTGTCTGGAAGTTTCATGTTTGAGCTGGGCAATCTCGGGGACCTGGGCCGTACAACCCATCTGTTCACTGTCTCTCCTATATTTGGACAGTAAAGTTCTCATAATGAAACCCATGATTTTTAAATGAATAGAGCTGATCAGCATGATTCAGAGCATCGTCTTACCATGTTTCATGTTCGAAATCGGGAATCTCAAGGTAATGCATACTAACCGACATTTCATGAATTTAGACGGGTGCGGAATTTCTGTCCATCATAGTAAATCCCACATTACACCCTCCCATTCAAAATTCTTAAATGAAGTATGAGGTCTTTATGAGAAAGAAATTGATCAGCGTGTCCAAGAGCATCTTGTGTGGAAGTTTCATCTTTGAGAAAGGGAATCTCGAGTCATCGGGCCGTCCAACGTATATATATTCCCGTCCATTCATCGTCGGGCGCCCGCTTTTTATTTCTCACAATGAAGCATGTGGTTTTTAAATGAATGAAGATGATCGGCACGTCGAAGCCCAACGGCCTGACCAAGTTTCACGATGGAAGTGGACAATCGCGGGGGTGTGCACTATGTACCCTACTTGCGTTCCGTCGGTCTATTGTCTCCGCTATATTGGGACCGTCGGATTCATTGAACCATCACAATGAAGTATGCGATTTTTAAATGAATGAAGTTGATAAGCATGTCCCAGAGAATCTTCTGACAAAGTTTCAGGGTCGAAATGGGGGATCCAGAGATTATGCATACTAAATGACATTTCATGGATTCCGGCGCTTTCCCAATTTCCAGCCATCATAGTAAATCCCACATTATATCCTTCCATTCACAATTTTAAAATGAAGCATGGGTTCTTTATTAATACGAAGTTGATCAGCATGACCAAGAGCATCTTGTGTGAAAGTTTGAGGTTCAAAGTGGGCAATCTCACGATTATGGATCAATTTACAGTGTGCATGGATATGCCTGACTGTGCCTGATCTATTTGATTTCCAGCTCTTCCCGCTCCTTGGTTCTTACCTCTTCTTCCCACTCTCAACTGTTGCCCCATTCAAGTACGACTACCATCTGCAAACGATTGCCCTGCTTCAATCCACCATGTCAACCCTGCGACTGCCTTGATCTGTTCGGCTTTGACTGAATGGCAACTGCATGGCGTATCCACCCCACTACAACACCCGCATTCCTTGACACTGCACGTTCTCTTGTTGTACACTCCTATACCACGACCAATCGTAACAGCATCCACTCCAGCAATTGCTATTAGCGAGGCCTCGACTTCATTGCCCCATTATACTTGCAGCAACTTGTCTTACACCTTTTTCACGTGAACAGCATGCAGCCATTGTATACAAGCAGCTTTATGTACGTGTAGCAACTTGCTTTCTATACAGATGGATTATGGATATGGATCTGAATACTGCCTTGTCTTGGTACATGGGATGAAAGGAAGGAATAGGGTGTATTGAGCGTTTCGGTTTCCTTGGCCCATTCAGAACGTGATGTCTAGTTTGGATGACACCATATCAGCCATCAACTACGCGGCAATACAAACAAGCTTCAGCTGGTTGATCTGCGATGGAGAATGACCACCAAAGAGAGAGACCAAAGGGCCGGATGGAAATGGAAGCATATCAACAGCGATCTCTGGGGCTCCTTTCTATCAACATATGGATTTGGAATGGTTATGGCGGATGGATGGATGGATGGAAATGAGAATCATGGTGATTACTTGTCGCGTTGGCAGCAGGGATCATGGATCATATGGCGTGGATACGGCTGAGGGTGATGATGATGGATAAGATGGAATTGACGAAAGGTGTTTACAGCCATGGATGATATTGGATACTCGAGTCAATGCAATCACGGATGAAGGATGTTTCAGGGCGGCAGCAATCAAGAATACAATGACATACTTCCCCTGTTACCTCTATGTAAATCTCCCGTATGTTATTCAATTTCAAATCCTGTTCCTTTGTCATATTTACTTCATAAACATCTTCTCCGACTTTTATGGAATGAAATGGATTCAACAGATTATATATAAGGGTATCATACTATCAGCTTGTATGTGCAAGATGTGGATTACTTGTTGGTTTCTGAATTGAAAGGGGAATCGAATCATATGGATCATCGCATGTATCATCCAGTATAGCTTCCTAGTTCACATACTGATAATTAAAGGCAGATGCAATCCTCGAGGGTTGTGTTGCAAAGCTAATGTTTCGAGAGTGATGATGCCAAACAACATGGCAGGGCTTGTTACAGATCTCTTGATTCATTGTAAGCATGGCCAATTAGGATTCATGAGGGATATCTTTATTTGTTTGGCTTACTGCATTACGTTACTACCTACCATGTCTATATTTTTGGTGTGCACGATGTCGAAGTTTGGTGTGCGCGTCGTAATTCCCTAAGTTGGCGATAAGCCGTAACTTGAAAAGTATGCTGATGAAAAATATCACTCATTGTACCTTATTCCATATATCCCGGTCTTATAATCCACATACAATAGCCTTCATTTTATACTTCATAGTAGCCATGACGAGGAAGCACTTTTCACATGTACGGATACACGGAGGTGGGGCTATATCCCATCTACCCAAGCCAGCCGTTGAGGGTACCGTCATCATCGTCATCATCATTGGCTGTTGCAACAGTGACTAATATCATAAGCTACAGTGTTAGCTTTCTAAACACCAAGTATGTTGCTCAAATGTTAACCAAATCCATAGCTTGGTCGTGCAACTTTGGCATGTGAAACATGCAGCAACGTCCGTGTGGGGAAGTGGTCTGTGCACACCCTCAATTTTCATCTCCCGCAACTCCCTAACTTTTGACATCCATCATCAACCTTCGTTTTCATTATGCAACACAACCATGACTCATTGTCTTGTAATCTTTCAATCAACACGAGAATAATATGAGGCTTTGATTGCATATCAATCCGAGCAATTGTTGCTGAGATACAGCAGTCGTTGGTATCCATGCCAACAATGATGCTGTTCCTGAAATCCAGATTTTATTCTCTTCTTCATATCCATAGCTATTGGTGATACATGGCACACTTTATCCTTATCCTAGAGCACTACATCCACTGTTCAAATTGTAGTGCTGAAGACTGATGATTTCCTTTGGCGGATACACCGGTGTCCTTGGCTGACTGGAGAGAGGATACTACGAGGCTGACTTGTGTTTTGTGGATACCGAGCGCATTGCCTTGACGACAACCGGACACACATCAGTTGTACAGTTATAATGAATTGCTTCACGCATGTGCCTCTTCCATTGGGGTAGTCTCTGTAAACGATTTCAAACGAGATCTGGCGTAGCAATTTCAAAACTGAGCCGTTCGCTGGCATGGCAACAAGTCCCGATCGCAAAGTTAGCAACGCGATCGTTGCGATACTCTACACGTGAATGCAGTCAAAGTCAAAGAAAGTAGAGAGGATCACAAAGAATATTGTGAAGAGTGTGAGAAGTCTTTATAGCTTTTAACAATAGAATACTAAACATGTTACTACTTTAATAAACAACATTACATATTACTAGTCTAAAGTTATAGCTATGTCCTTGTAGACGTTTCTTGCAGTGGGTTCGCTTGTTATAGTGGCTCAGACGAGGACGAAACGAATATTCACTCATGAGCCATCAGTGGTAGCAGTGTTTTGTCATCATTGCCCAACCCGGCGCCATACGTCGTAGAAACCTTGCCATATCTATATGAGCTAAAAGTATAAAGGGAGTCAAAGAGAAGCCTGAGAATCAAGCGAGAAAGAACAGCTTACAAAAAAAGAGGTGAGAGGAGCGTGAAAAGGAAAAGAGGGAGAAGAGGGTCAATTTATAGCTGTTTTCCGCAGCCAACCTCCATTTCGAATCCCGCACACACGCACACACACGCACACTCACACAGGCACACGCACACTCACACACCCCCATTACTGACATTCGACTCAATCGGACATGGACATGCAGTTGTTAATGTGTGGTTGGCATGTATACAACGCTTATTATAGTAGGTGAAGCAAGATGGAGGTGGGGTGTGCGTGGGATATCAAAAGCTGCAAATATTGGCGTTTGACACGTTGCCTGGCTACAGCTGTTATACTGTGAGCATCTGAGTTGATACATACTTGCCTGTACGTGGTGGTGGTAACGGACAAGGAGCCATGGACACCGGTTACAAGGAGTGATACGTATCCACGAGACCGCGTAGACAGGTGCACAAAGGCTGGAGTGTGACAACAAAATTGCAAGTGACAGCAGTAATGGTTACAGAAGCCTTTTGAAGTTCACGTTTGCCTACCATCGCTGTGGATCGGATGATGTTGGATGCACCAAATCTTTGCTGGGCCGATGTATCCCAATAATACAATCAGAGGGTTTGCATTATAATTGTCTTATGTACATAGATTTTGATTACAATAACTATTTGTCAAGAGGTTTTCATTCATTGATCACCACGTGGGGGAGAATTAAGTGAATAATGACTTCCAATCGCCGTATCTTCTGCAAGCCGTTTTGAGCTGGCGACAAGCCGAAAGTTAAATGCACCCATAGCATAAGATTCATTATACCTCTTTCAATATATTTATATAATCCACAGCGATTACATGAACGACGGCATTCTGCATTACAAAAGGATTCACAGGGAGGAGGGGTTATATCCTCTTATCCATCCAAAGCAGTCGCTGAGCACATCATGATCACCATGATTGGTGGTTGCCACAAAGTTTCAAATCACAAGCTGAAATGTTAGCTTTTAAAAGATGCCATTCAAATGATAACCGAATCCATAGCTTGGTCGTGCAACTTTAGCATTGTGAAACATGCAGCAACGTCCGTGTGGAGAAATGGTCTGTGCACACCCTCAATTTTCATTTCCCGCAACTCCCTAACTTTTGACATCCATCATCATCCTTCGTTTTCATTACACAACATAATCATAATTTATTGTCTTGTAACCCTTTCAAACAACACTAGGATTACAAGGGGCTTTTGGTTGCATATTAATCCGATCAATTGTTGCTGAGATACAGCCGTCGTTGGTATCCATGCCAATAATATCGTCCCTGAAACCTGTTCCTTTATTCCTTCTTCAGAACTATAGCTAGTGACAATACATGGTACGTTATAACCTTATACTATAAGACTACTTCCAGTTATCACGTTGCAATGCCGTTGAACGTCAGTTATCTTCTTTGTCAAATACACCAGTGACTTTGGCTCGAGAGAGGAAACGAGAACGACTTGTGTTTGGGGACACCAAGTGGGATGCCTTGACAATACCGGGACACACATCAGCTATACCTTTGTTGCAAATCACTTGACGCATGTGTGTCTTCCACCATTGGGGTAGTCTCTGTAAACGATTTCAAACGAGATCTGGCGTAGCAATTCCAAAACTGAACGATCGCTGGCATGGCAACGAGTCCCGATCGCAAAGTTGGCAACGAGTCCCGATCACAACGTTAGAAACGCGATTGCTGGAACGTTCCACATGTGAATGCAAGTCAAAGACAAAGAAAGTAGATAGGATCACAAAGAATACAGTGAAGAGTGTGAGAAGTCTTTATAGCTTTTAACAGTAGAATACTAAACGCGTTACTACTTTAATAAGCAACAATACATATACTAGTCTAAAGTTATAGCTATGTCCTTGTGGAGGTTTCTTGTAGAGGCTCAGAATTGACCGCTAATATCACTCATGGATTGTAGCTTCAGTGGGTGCACTTTATCATCATTGCCCAACCCGGCGCCATACGTCGTAGAAACCTTGCCATATCTACATGAGCTGAAAGCATAAAGTGAGTGAAAGAGAAGCCTGAGAATCAAGAACAGCTTAAAAAAAAAAAAAAAAGAGGTGAGAGGAGCGTGAAAAAGAAGAGGGAGGAGGGGATCATTTTATAGCTGCGTTCCGCAGCCAACCTCCATTTCGAATCCCGCACACACGCACACACACGCACACTCACACACCCCCATTACTGACATTCGACTCAATCGAACATGGACATGCAGTTGTTAATGTGTGGTTGGCATGTATACAACGCTTATTATAGTAGGTGAAGCAAGATGGAGGTGGGGTGTGCGTGGGATATCAAAAGCTACAAATATTGGCGTTTGACAGGTTGCCTGGTTACAGCTGTACTACTGCTAGCAACAGAAATGACACAGCTCGATTGGGATTTATCCGTTATATTTCATATAATCCACAGCCACCACATCGGGAATTGGTACTTGCTTGCGCATGAGATTGACAGATGACGGCGGCAATAAGGAACCATGGACACCGATGACAAGGATTGAGACGTATTTACGAGATCACGTAGACAGATGTGCAAATACAGAGGAGTGGTAAAAATATTTCAAGCGGAAGGAGTGACGACCACTGGGACTTATGTAAATGTTCGCTTTACGAATTCTCATTTAACCTGTCAATGGATGAATGGTGGATTGCTCTACAAATGACTGAAGCGGCGTATCCCAATGATATGGTCACGGATTTCTTCATTCAGCATACCTTGGTGGTTTGACTGTATCACCAATGATTACTCTGAGAGTGATTGTATTCTACGTCTGTGTGCATGTGTTGTGGTTGAATGAATAAAATGTCCCATTCTTGTATCTCTTCGTAAGCTGGGGATGAGTCATAATTCAAAGAGTGCTGAATCACTCATTGTACCATCCTTCATACACCTCGGTCTTATAATCCACATACAATAGTCATCATATACTTCATAGCAGAGATGAAGAAGAATAAGCATGTGTCTTCTCGTACATAAACGGATTCAAGGAGGACGGGTTATATCTCACCCATCCATATCAGCTGTTGAGGACACCATCATCATCATTGGTTGTTGTAATATAGGTTACAATCGCAGGGCATAACGTTAGCTTTTATACTTCAAATATGCCATTCAAATGATAATCAAATCGAAAACTTGGTCGTGCAGCTTTAGCATTGTGAAACATGCAGCAACGTCCGTGCACGCCCTCAATTTTCATCTCCGCGATCCGTTTACTTTTGACATCCACCATCAATTCTCATTTCCATTATGGTTCACGACCATGATTCATTGTCTTGTAACCCGTTCAAACAACACTAGGATTACATGGGGCTTTTGATTGCATATTAATCCGATAATGTGTTGCTGAGATACAGCCGCCGCTGGTATCCATGCCAATATCGTTCCTGAAACCTGATCCTTTATTCCTTCTTCAGAACTATAGCTAGTGACAATACATGATACGTTTTCTCCTTATCCCAAAGAACTTGACACTTCCACCGATCACGTTGCAGTGCTGAAGGTCGATAATTTCCTTTGGCGGATACACCGGCGTCCTTGACTGACTGCTGAGAAACTACTACGAGAACGATTTGGGCTTTGTAGATACCAAGTGGAATGCCTTGACGATAACCTGGGACACACCAGCTGTACCTTTGTTGCAAATCACTTGACGCATGTGTGTCTTCCACCATTGGGGTAGTCTCTGTAAACGATCAAACGAGATCTGGGTAGCAATTCCAAAACTGAACCGATCGCTGCCATGACAACGAATCCCGATCGCCAGCTAGAAACGCAATTGCTGGGACGTCCCACATGTGAATGCAAACCAAAGACAAAGAAAATAAAGAGGATCACAATGAATATAGTGAAGAGTGTGAGAAGTCTTTATAGCTTTTAACAATAGAATACTAAACGTGTTACTACGTTTATAATAAACAACACTACTTATACTAGTCTAAAGTTATAGCTATGTCCTTGTGGAGGCTTCTTGTGGAGGCTCAGAAGACCGCTAATATCACTCATGGGTAATAATCATCAGAAGGGTGCACGTTCTCATCATTGCCCAACCCGGCGCCATACGTCGTAGAAACCTTGCCATATCTATATGAGCTGAAAGCATAAAGTGAGTGAAAGATAAGATTGAGGATCAAGCGAGAAAGAACAGCTTACAAAGAAAAAGAGGTGAGAGGAGCGTGAAAACGAAAAGAGGGAGGAGGGTGTCATTTTATAGCTGCGTTCCGCAGCCCAACCTCGATTTCAAATCCCGCACACACGCACACACGCAGACGCATGCAGCCACTACTGATGTTCGATTCAATTGGAGATACGCATGGCTCTGTTGCGCGTATCCGTCAATTACCAATGCATTTTGATATGTTGAATGAGAAAAATTTAGAGAGTGGATATAAGACCACAGGTATTTAGGATTCTTGACGCGTCGATTTATTATTAACAACAACTGTAATAATGCTGCAAGCAACATCGATGACTCGTCCCATTAGAGGCGTCTACTATACCTGATGCGGTCAACACCTATCCAAAAGCTATCCCCAAGGCGAATAATAACCCAACTGTTATTGTACCTGGGCTGGTACTTGATTTTGCATTTAACGGAAGGATGAGTATAGTAAGGAACCATGATGGAAACGGATAGCAAGGATGATCGGTATCCATGAGACCACATAAACAGGCGAACAAACGCTAGATATTACAAGCAAAATTGCAGGCGGCAGCAAGCGATGCCCATAGAAACCTGATTACTCGCTTTTGAAATTTTCGCTGAATCTATCATAGCACGAATGCATTTCAAACATTTTGCAATGAGGTTTATACCCCATTCATCCAAGTAGCCGATGAGCACAGGTTGTTGTAATGGAAGTTAAAATCATAAGCTATAGTGTTAACTTTTTAAACACCAAGTATGTTGCTCAAATGATAATCAAATCCATAGCTTGGTCGTGCAACTTTAGCATTGTGAAACATGCAGCAACGTCCGTGTGAGGAAATGGTCTGTGCACACCCTCCATTTTCATTTCCCGCAACTCCCTAACTTTTGACATCCATCATCAACCTTCGTTTTCATTATGCGGTACGACCATGATTCATTGTCTTGTAATCCTTTCAATTACCACGAGGATAACGTGGGGCTTTTGGTTGCACATTAACCCGATCAAATGCTGCTGAGATACAGCCGTCATTGATATCCATGCCAACATCGTCCCTGAAACCTGTTCCTTTATTCCTTCTTCAGAACTATAGCTAGTGATAATACATGATACGTTTTATCCTTATTCTAGAGCACTATATTCACTGATCAAATTGTAGTGCTGAAGACTGATGATTTCCTTTGCCGGATACACCGGTGTCCTTGACTGCCTGGAGAGAGGATACTACGAGAACGACTTGCGTTTTGTGGATACCGAGTGCATTGCCCTGACGACAACCGGGCATACATCAATTGTACAGTTATAACGAATCACTTGACGCATGTGCCTCTTCCATTGGGGATAGTCCCTGTAGACGATTCCAAACGAGATCTGGCGTAGCAATTCCAAAACCGAACCGCTCGCTCCCATGACAACGAATCCCGATCGCAACATTAGCAACGCGATTGCTGCGATACTCTACGCGTGAACGCAAGTCAAAGGCAAAGTAAAGAAGGCCATAATGAAAAGAGTGCAAAGTGTGAGACGTCTTTATAGCTTTTAATATAGAATACTCAACATGCTACTACTTTAATAAACAACAATACATATACTAGTCTAAGCTATAGCTATGTCCTTGTAGACGTTTCTTGTAGGGGCTCAGATCGGCGTGTTTCTTCGCTCACAGTATTGGCCTATCGCAGTGCACTAATAATGTTCATCATTGCCCAACCCGGCGCCATACGTCGTAGAAACCTTGCCATATCTATATGAGCTGAAAGCATAAAGTGAGTGAAAGATAAGCTTGAGGATCAAGCGAGAAAGAACAGCTTACAAAGAAAAAAAAGGTGAGAGGAGCGTGAAAACGAAAACAGGGAGGAGGGGATCATTTTATAGCTGCTTTCCGCAGCCCAACCTCAATTTTGAATCCCGCACGCACACTCACACACGCACACGCACACGCACACGCACACTCACACACCCCCATTACTGACATTCGACTCAATCGGACAAGGACATGCAGTTGTTATGTGTGGTTGGCATGTATACAACGCTTATTATAGTACGTGAAGAAAATGGAGGTGTGTGCGTGGAATATCAAAAGCTACAAACATTGGTCTGACATCTATATTAGAAATTCCTGTCTGTAATGCAGCAGTTCCTCGTCAAACAACGTTTTATAGATAATAATGATTCAATCATAGAAGAGATATATTTCTGATATTAAAAGTGGGGAATTCAATCGAGCTTGGTGGGGAATAGTACAATAAAAGAGTAATTAAGTGCTTTTGCTCTTATCCATCAATGTATCCTGATACTCGACTGCAGCCAAGAAAACGGGAAAAGTGACCGATGCCGAAAGACTTGGTGTAAGCAACATCAATGCCATGGTCCATTTTGGGATCTTTCCGTTATATCTCATGCGATCCACAACCATCCAAAGGCTACATAAGAGATCAACAGCCACCACATCTGAGCTGATACTGGATTGTGCAGGGTGACGGAAGAAGGTGGCGATGAGGAACCATGGTACCGATGACAAGGGTTGATCCGTATCCACGAGACCACGTAAGCAAGTAAACCAATGTTGGAGAGTGATAGCAAAACTGCAAGCGGCAGCAGTGATGTAAATGGCGGTGATGGCAATAGAACGTTGAGTATGACCGAGTTTGAATTTGCCAGTGAATAGTTCAAAGAGTGGGATAATGAGCACACCATGCATGACGAGCAGATTGGGCAAGAACCACACTGTATCGGCCACAAAAGGAGATGCCACCACAGTTGCCATGCCAACCCAAACGCACACCAAAAGAACCACAGGTGATGGAAGCAATGCACGGTCCGTTTTACCATAAGCCAAAACGACTGCAAAGAAGAGTGCACTTGATGTCGAGATAGCTACCACTTGTCCAAGCAACATGAATGCCCATGCGTATGGGATATGTCGTCGAGAGCCTATACATACATCTCATCAGCCTCCTTGCTATACCCATCCATATCATCATCATCCCTTACCTTCCAATGCAAGGAAAGGCGTCCAGGTGCCCACTGTAAAGATGCAAAGTCGATGACTAAAGAGCCAAGGCCAATCTCCCAAACTGACAGTTCGCCATGCATCGTCAAAGAGAGAAACACTGTGGAGCCAGTGGGAAACGGCATTTAACGAGAAGGGTTCACGCGTTCCAGCTTGCCATTCGTTGTAGCTGTAAATAAAATACTTGATCATGTAGGTCCATGTCGCGAGTAAAGACAAGAGAGCACCAATGCCAAAGATGAGAGAACCAGTGTTTTGTTTATGTTGGAAAGCTTGTGAAAGAGTTGGAGAAATACGCCATAGCAAAAGGGCAATGAAACCAAAGTAAGACGCGAGGATACCAACGTCAACGGGGTAATCCATATTGGAAAGAAAAGCTTTGATCAATAGCCACCAGGACGCGGTGCATCATGATATGACAACATGGCTTGTCACATGCATTCCTCCTACTGCCGCCTCCTCATCATCACCAATAGACAATGAGACATCAATAAACGACACAAAAAGAGAGCCAATAAAGACAAATGCTCATTCTTACCACTTTTGTGACACCTGCACACAAACACAAACACCAAAGGATCGGCAACAACGATGCACGCACATACACACAATATGGGAGATCAACATATGCTAGTTGCACTTGCAAGCATAAACTGCAACTTTGTTGAGAGACCACATGACATAAAATCGAATGTCATATGTCAATTGATGTTAGCTTACTACTACTGCTGCTGATCCATTCAATAGTTGTTATAGATAGTAGCAACATCCCTGTTATTCCATAATACCTCCTTCATCTTCATATTCGGAAACCAAACCCACAGGTGTCTTTCCACAATCGCCCCTGGTTTCCCTTGCTGACTCCCCTTTTGCTTTTGCTCCTTTTCCAAAATAAATATCTGGCGAGACTTTTTTGCTTTTTTTCTCCCTTGATGCTGTTTACCGACAATGGAAGAAGACGAAGGTATTCACCAACTATCTCGATATATTGCGTATCATACAACCCCATCTCATTATTATTATCCCCATTCCATTAGAGCGGCCATGCTATGACAGAGGCAATGGATCACCATATTGCTCACCCATCCCAACTGATACTTGGATAAACGGCACCCAACATCAATTTGTTTGGAATTATAAGCAAGTAGAAGCTCTATACAACATGATAAACTTTTATATTCATACAACCTTTTCTTCTTTTTGATAGCCATCCATTCTATGTGACATCTGTAAGTTGACATCTGTGTGAAAATGTCAAATTGAGTGGAATACTTAGACATATGTATGCATAGGAATACCTCAGCCTTTACCTGTATTACAAGGAGAACTACGCTTATCAACCCGTCAAAAATTGGACCTCCATTCGCCGTGCGGATGGTGCACTTGCTGTGCAAGTTGACAACTCATGGTTTCCACCCAACACGACTCGCACATCTGTTTACGGTTATTACCTACCAGCAGGCATGAACCCGCTGAAGGAATTATCCAATCCAGAATCACAATACCCTCATCCTTTTAATTTCACGATTGAACGTAAGTCCTTGATATACATCTCCCTTCTTCTCCTGCTGCTGCTGCTGTTGCTGCTGTCGCTGCTATACAATCCCTGTTTCCATATCCCCCAACTTTCCCTTACGCACCCACCACCAATATCATTCACTGAATATTACCTTACATGTCTTTTTGTTACTGCTGCTATTAGGACCCCAATTACCATCACTCGATGATTCCCCAGGAGGTGGTGGTGGTGGTAACCATTCACCTTTACCTGGATGGGCCATTGCGCTTATCACTGTATTCAGTATAGGAGCTGCAGCAGCACTGGCAGCATTCCTTTTACTATGTTGTATCCGGCGTCGTCGGCGTGATCAGCAGCAGCTCCACCACCATGATATATATGATCCATATCAGCACGACGAACATCAGCAGCAACAGCAACCTGTCATGCGTGGTGTTAGTACGACTACGGATACGGGTTCATCCATTTATTCAACGACACCCATGATGCATGCCACGTTTTCAGCTCCACGTTTATCAAGCGGCAATTATTCTTCACGTCGGTCGTCTAATGCTATGGCACCTCCTAATACTGCTGCCATCCTCAACAACCGAAGCGCTGTATCACATAGCACATCATCATTCATCACGGATGCACCTGCACCCAGCACAGCTTCCTCTTCACGTCTTGCTGATAGTACATTTATGTGGATGGTGGATTCATCATCATCACAAGAACATACAACTACAACGGAGGAACAACGAAGACGGCAATTAGGTGAAGCCTTATTAGCTCAACAGTTGTCTGAAGAAGAAGGCGCTTCTGTTAAGCATGCTGAAAAACGACCCATCACAGTCAATGGTATTAGAAGTGAAGAAAGTAGAGCTGTGCTTGAGGAACGTTAGAAGTAGTTGCCAAAACCCAATTTAATAACAACATCAACAAACTATACATTTATATATAATATACTTTTTTAAAGCTTGAGCTCAGCTAAAATACGACTACAAATGTTCTTGTAGAGAAAAGGATCCCCGCTTACACGTCGAAATTGTAGTCCGTGCATGCCCAACAACCAGGATACCTTGACAATGTAGATTTCAAAGCGTACAATCAAATCAGGCACGGTCACATGAGACGTTGCAGCACCACCACCACCACTACCACTTGTAGGTGAATCCTCCGGAACCTTGTCATCGTCTTTTTTGACGCGCTTCATATCAATACTGGGCATATGTACACATTCAAATCGACCACGACTTTCTCGCCATTTTACACCAATGCGTTCCAATACACGTATCAAATCAGCCCGAATTACGGATGGATGTTTGGTGGATGTTGTGGTGACCGAAAATAATCCCTTTAGGAATACTTGTTTCACTGTTTCATCGGCTGTTCCTCGAGATGCTGATGTGCTATCACCATGGGCACTCACTGGGAAAGCTTGTTCATGATTGTGAGGTGAAGGTTCATTGTCTCTATTGGATACATCGTCGCTTTTCCGAGTCTCAATAGCTGTATTGGGCTGCTGCTGTTGTTGCTGATGTCCAATTTCGGGCGGTAATGCTTGTGCAGGTGCTTTTCCAGATGCAATTGTGCGAGACGCTTCATTGGCCATAAGAGGATTAGCACCTGTTACTGTTGCTTGTCGTGGTCGTCGTTGTGGATGGGGTCGTTTGGCGGAATTTGCATGAGCATTGGCACTGCCAGCCCTGCCAAGTAAATGGCTAACCTTGTCTCCAAAACTTGATCCATGTTGTTGATGTTCATTGCTTTGATGATGGTGCGTTGTTGTTGCTTTCCCTTTGTCGGAAGTAGATGGGATCATAATGGGTGCAATCGCAGCGTTCAATTCTGCACTAGTGCGTTCGCGTTTCCTTTCAGTGGATGATCGATGTAATGCATGACTCAGTCGTCGGAATACATTGCCATGTTCACTACTGCTATCATCGTCGATCAATGAGCTGTCAGAGGCTTTACTACGTCTTGATCTGATGCGCTGTAATCCACTCTCCAACAAGTTGGGTCTATCAGCTTGAATAATATGTCCCTCTTCATCCACTCGAATATTCGTACGTCCACGTCGACCAAACGCAACACCTGCTGTCGTTGTGCCTCTTCCAGAATATATTGAATCCTTATGTGTGGCGAATAATGTGTGCTCAATAGGCGTGTCGACTGGATGGGCTGCTGTTTCAGGCATTGGAATATCAGGAACACGGAAAGCACCTGTGGGTGATGATGAAGATACTGCTGCTGCTGCTGCATCATTATCATAAGAGCCTGTACTGCTAACAGATATCCGCGGGTTGTCAGGATCAGAGGATGTTGCAGCACGTCTCTCACGTTCCATGCGTTCTTTGACAAGGTAATAAATGGATACAAGTGGGTGATAAGCGGCGGGTATGGATTGAGGATCGTCATTAGGCATTGCATACGATTTCTTGCTCGTGGGTATAGGCGAATGTGTCGTAAGACGAGATGTTAAATAATGATGCTGTTGATGTTGATGATGATGATCTCGCGTTCGTTTGGCAAGTGTCTTTGCTGCTTTTTGATATTCATCAGAGGTGATAATATTCTCAAGTTGTTGCTTGATCTCGGCCTCTGTTCCAAATCCAAAGCCTGTCATGTTGCGAATCACTTCCATATCCACCGGTAACATGAGTGGCGCTCGATCCGGCAAATGATTGTCGACAGGACCATCATAACCACGATTCATCCATGGATGTACACTGATCTCTGATATGGTGCCACGGTGATTTGGATTGGTTACAAGCATCCGTGAAAGTAGGTTTTTGCATTCTATATATCATTGTTAATACTCAAGCCATGTACACCCCTCTTGATGCTTACCTGAACTGAGATGGCTTGGATATTCAACATGACCTCGTTTGATTTTAGCGTGTAATGCGGGCATACTCTGGTCGTCAAACGGCACCTTTCCACACACAAGGACGTATAAAACAATGCCGAAACTCCATACATCGACTTCTGGACCTGTGTACGCTTTTGCATTGAGAAGCTCCGGTGCTGCAAAATAGAGTGAACCGCAAAAAGTAGAAAGGTGATCTCGTGGAGAAAAGAGATTGGATAGACCAAAGTCGATGATTTTGACATGACCGGATTGGGAAATCAGGATATTCTCGATCTTCAAATCTGCATAGACAAAAAGGTTAGTTGACATCTTTACTGCTTTGTTTCTTCCAACTTGCCTCGATGCACGATAGAATTCCTGTGACAATAATCTACGCTTTGGTTTTAGCCACCGTCCTTTTCTTCCTATCCATTCATTGACATACCTAGAGCACTGACAATTTGACGTGCAAAGCGCCGAGCATGTTTTTCCTTGAGCCTGCCATGGGAAATGATATAATCCAATAATTGACCACCGCCGACATACTCCATAAACAAGTAGTAGTATGGATCAAGCACGACCATTTCCTTGAGACTGACAATGTAGGGATGATATAATAGCAACATGATGCTAGCTTCTCGTATGGTTCTGATCTCTCGGTTCTCATCCTTATCCTTGGCACTACTACTGCTCTTCTCATTGGCAAATGTTCGAGGTACAATCTTGACAGCAAGCTATAAAAAGATTATTTGCTTAGGTACCTCGTGGGAGACAATACAACATGCACACACACACACGTGGAACGGACCTTCTCTTGCGTGATATTATGCATAGCCAGCTTGACCTTGCCCATGGAGCCTGATCCCAGAGTACTGACAAGCGTATAATTACCAATCACCTTGCGTGGTTTAGGACGTTGCTTCATACTGGTGGTACGAGAAGGTGTGGTGTTGATTGTCTTTGTGGTGGTAGGTTGTTGAGGTTGTTGAGGTGGAGCAGCCGCAGAACTGGCATGAGAAGAAGCAACGGGAGAGATGGATTTACTACGGTGATAGCTTGCGGATGGGCTAACCCGTTCTTCATAGGATGGTTCAATGTCTGTAATGGTCTCTACTTGCTGATCAGACACGGCATGGTCGTCATTCAAAGTATGTTGGTGGTCTGCTGCAAACATGCTTGGTCTCTCTCTCCTCCGCGCCCAAGATGGGGACTATCTCATTCTTAACCCCCCCCCCACCCAACCACACACCACGCATATTATTACCCTCTCTCTTTATTTTAAACGCTCGGCGCTTTACTGCACGAGTTTACTATACACATACAAATAAATCATCCTTTTATCAGTACTATCACTACTGCTACTATTGTAGATCAGAGCATTTCCTATGGATTGAATATATACACACACACGTGGCTTACAAGTCATAAGCCCATTGTTGTTGGTCGTCATTGTCCCATGTTATCCAATGATCATGTGGATCAGCCATGTTGTTTATCTCTCGTGCAGCTTCTCTTGTATCACAGTAACCATGGAGATAACAACGAATCTAACCCATTTGCGTTGCACAGACAAATGTAGCTTCAAAGGTGCATGGTAATGCATGGTTCATGGCAGCTATCAGAATACCGTTCCCTAGCCGACGCATGACTTTATTGAACCTCGGTTGCTTTGATCGGCCTTTTTCAAGATCACCCATAACTGGGATCAAACTTGACAGCTTGATGATTTAGTTATAATCCCCTTACTGCTCAAATTAAAACCATGATGAATGGGATTCATGTCATCATCAACCTTTGACAGCCAAACTCAATTTTAATCATTGCTGCTACTGCCCATGTATGTAGACGACAATAAAATGATTCTGGAACGAAGATAGGAAGAGAGGAAGAGACGAGAAACAAAAAAGCAGACGAGTGGCACATGTTGAAGTCCATCCAATTCAATGGAATACCTTTATTCATGAATCTGATCACCCTTCCATGTATCATGTTCATTTTAGCTTTGAGGATGATACATTTGCATAATGTCAATATTTCTAATTCCACCTCTGCCATTTCATTTTTTTATCCTTCCCATCCACCATCCGTTTGTAGAATGGTGCATGCCCAACATTATGGTTCCTTACACCTCGTAGGGGAGATAATGTGTGTATGTGGTTGGTTGTTGACGCACGGCCCGAAATCTGGCAAAAAGACAATGTGACACGAGCCATTATTGACATTGGTCAGCGTCCTCGTTCGTCTTTGCCCTTCTCTCTCCGCACATTCAAGCAAATGGCATTGCTGAGGAAACTCATTGTATCCACGGTCACCATCGTTGCGCTGTACACGGTACATGGAAATACAAGTGTCATCTTGGCCGATTGTCTCACTGAACAATGTAGGCATGTGTGGGCTTGCTTTGCTTACCAGGACCCCAACGTTTGTAAGCTCATACTTATTATTCAACGCGTTTTCTATATATGATGATTAAACGTGTATCAGTATGATCTTTTTGAACAAGATTCAAACACCTTCAAGTCTCCATATCCCTGAATCATATGGCTTTGCACGTAAGGATGGATGGATTGGATTGGCAACATAAAAAAGGCAACATCACGCTCACGCGAATATGCATGCATGCACAGACAACAAGGTCAGAAACTTTCAAATCACGACTTCAGACAACATCACGCTCGGTAAGAAAGAGAAAAAGAGCTGGGGGCAACGTCGTACTTGTTCATGCCAATGTATCCCTGTTTTTATAAAAAGGCGCGTGGCACATTTTACCATCCTCGTATCACTTGCAACATGGTTTGCGGGATATCCAAGGCGTACCAGAGACATCGGTGTATGAGAAGGCATTGTCCGACCCCAAGTTCGAGACTCTTGTATACTTTCACGGCAATGCCATGAACCGTGCTGCACCCTGGCGTATTGATCTTTACAAGGTACAGCAAGGAAAACTCGTACATGGTATCCAAAATGGCTAATCCCATCTTTTATTTTAGCGCTTGAGTGATAAGTTTGACCGTTTGAATATCATCACAATTGACTATCGAGGTTTTGGCGATTCTGGTAAGTTTGTCCTATTTTGAAATGCGTGGGTGGTGGTTGGTTGCAACAGTAGTAACACGTTTTATTCGCTGTTTATAGATGGCTATCCTTCGGAAAGTGGACTTAAGCTGGATGCTCAGGCTGTTATTGACTGGCTGGCGGAAAGAAATGGTAAAGAAACTTGTCGATCATTGGGAAAAAGGATAACGAGAAAGCGAGAGGAGAAGGGGAAGTTGCGACACAAGATGACTGATGATACGATTATATGTGTAGTACCTTCTCAAAGGATCACTCTTCTAGGCCATTCTTTGGGTATTGTATATGGGTTTTATACATGGCAATCTGCTTACCTTTACCATCGTTTGTTTAGGTACTGGAGTAGCAACCACATTAGCGACCGAGATGACAGCAGCGGGTAAGGAAAATTAAACAAAAAGGAAAAAGCCCACAGCACCATCAGTACGACGACTGCTTCTGGGTTGCACAGACATGAACACAAACTCACGGCCCATGGTAATTAGGCAAACCACCCAAGACTCTTATTCTCAAGGCAGCTTATAGCTCATTGCCAAATCTTATCTTTGAATATCGAATCTTCAACAGCATCCCACTTTTGGGTCCCTTGCAAGCTTTTCCAACAGCACAAAGTGAGTCATGATCTTTGCAAAAAGAAAAAAAAGATGATGATGACTGACAATGATGATGATCAACAACAGAATGGATGCTTGAGTACCTGGAACACAAGTTTGATTCAGCGTCGCGCATTGAGGTAAAACGAATCTGAGCACATGAACAAAATATGGGTTACTCATTCATCAATCTTTGTGTTTGGAAAAATATACTTAAAGCATGTTCAAGCACCCATCCTCATTGTATACGGTGCCACTGACCTCGAAATCCCCGGCCATAATTCACATTTGCTGTTCCACCGTGCAGTGCAAGGTTCACAAGAACAAGAAGCATTGGTGTCTGACTGGCTCGAGAATAGCCCGAAACGTGTCATACCCAACGAGGCTATAGTGTACCAACATGATAATGTACGCCTGGTGCAACTTGAATATGCTGGCCATAACGATGGTAAGTAAAAAGAATGGGAAAATGTGGCTGACACTGATGCATTGAACAAGATCCCTGAAACTAATCTTGCTGAAACCAATATAGTGGGATACTATGACTACACCTTCCAAGCGATTGCTGAAGTGACTGGATGGCATATGCCTCATCAAACAAAGCTTTTCCCTTGGTGATAGGAGAAGGAGGAGGAAGGTTCTCTCACCCGCTCTCGCTCTCGTTATCATTGTCTTTTCGGTTACCCCATTCATCCATCCATTTGGGATTGTGTTGTGTACAGATCGGAAGGGTATCTGTGAATAAATTCTCAATGTAGATTGTTTGATTGGACTTGTTCTGGTTTGCTTTCTTCTCTCTTTTTTGACATTTTACGATTCGACCCGTGCCCACGCCTTCTTTTATTTTTTAATCAAATCCCCCACTCGTTTCATCTCAATACCCTCCCCCCTTTTCTTCTACATCATCTCTCTCTCTCTCTTTTGCTCTCCCTCTTCCCATATTGAGAAGTTAACAATGGGTAACGCGCCTTCCCAACAACCTGTTTCGGATGCTGTGTCCTCAAGTTTATCACCACGTGCACAACAACGACTCTCTCAGGCACCAACGTATATGAACTTTTTCGAAGCAGCAGCTGTAGCTCCCTCTGCACCAGCAAGTCGACCCAAAAAGCGGCCTTCAACAACCAGCGATAAGAGTAGTACTCGATCTGGTAGTAGCAACTCATCCGGCCGAGCCAGCAACAACGATAAACGAGTGCCACGATCCACAGCAACAAGCATCAGCAACGGCCAAGGATCAGTATTCTCGGAAGGATCATCTACCTTATTATCCTCTTTGGGTGCATCGACTGATAAGCAACAACAACAACAGCAACAATTAAACAAAGATCTCAAGCTCGAATACGCTACTATCGATGAACGCCGTTATCTCTGCGATCCTGATGCACGCTATTTTTTACCCTGCGACGAAGAGGAGTCGGATCGCTTGGTGATCATGGTATGAAAAAAGTCAGCTGCAGCTACAATAGCCGCGGTCCCACCCCCATCAAATCACTTTATATCCAACACACTAACTTCTTTGGCTATCTTTTTTAGCATTTCATGCTCAAGTATGCATTTGGTGGGAATTTTAAGGCCCCTATTAGTGATATACTTGGAAGCCCAGGGCGTCATCGTGTCTTGGATATCGGTAATGGACCAGGCACTTGGTAGGTTTTGTTTCAATCAATCATCCAAGAGATGTGAATGGCTTTGAGAAATCTTATCAATGATATTCTTTTCCTTCGGACAAATAATAGGGTGCTCGAAATGGCTAGTGATTTTCCCAATACAGGTAACGTAGCTGTGTGTGCACCCACTTCAATGGGACATAAACCCGGGAAATATCCATGGGTATTTTATACCAAGTTTATTTACACCACATTGGCTTACATCGTTTAGTGATCTACGGTATTGACTTGGTGCCAATGTTTCCCAACACCATCAAGCCTAAGAACGCAAAGTTTCTGCATCACAACATTCTCAAAGACTTGCCGTTTCCTGATAACTCGTTTGACTATGTCCATATGAGATTGATGCTATGCAACTTGACCCAAGCGCAGCTGGTTCACCTGCTTACAGAGATTAGTCGTATCCTCAAACCGTCGGCATTTGTGGAACTTGTTGACGTGGAATACCGTGTACAACGTCCGGGACCTTTGACCGAGGCATTGCTCAACAAGAAATGTATGTGTAGTATAGTATATGGCACATAGCAGTATATCCTTTACTCACACCACGCGCTCTATTATACATATGTAGTGTACCAGACGATGCGTTCACACGATGTGGATTTTCAACTTTGCCATCAGCTTTCAACACTCCTTATGACACAAGGTGGCGGATTTATTGATGTGAATCAAGAGCGTATTACCATTCCCCTTGGATGGGGTGGCCAATTAGGTCAAATTCATGCACAAAACATCGAGACCTTTTATCAAACGCTGCATCCGCTTATTCGCAACGCCACCACGCTTCCTGAACATCCTCAAGGTATGACTGAAACTGTGGTGCGTCAAGCTATGCTCGAATGCCAGAAATATCAGTCCCATCTCAATTGGTATACATGGGTTGGTCAAAAACCGGCAGCCGATCCAACGGCAGTACCTCCAACACCATCGACAACAAGCAACATCAGTAATGGAACTGCAGGCAGTGTTGTTGCCATGTCACCTTCATCATCCACCTCCTCTACGACTGCATCATCCACTACCACGTCGACACGACCCACCAACAATAAACGCATGGTGATGGCAGCATCTGGTCCTGCTATCGTTGAAGAAACGTGGGAATCGATCAATGAGTTTATCGACGGCTATGTTGAGTAAACAAACAAACATCGGATCTTTTGCCCGACGCACACACACACTCATATCCTTGCCATATCTTTTGTACATATATCCGTCACACACACACACACAGAAACCACCCATTCCATTCCCTTACACCCCTTCGTTGTTCACTATCATATATATTACGCATAATTCTTTTGCATATCAAATACAAGACCATCCAACCTCTTTTTTATTCTAACAATGATTTTACTTTTTTGTACAATGTCTAATGAGCACATTTACCAGTGAGCGCTTTGTGTGCCTCAGCTAGCTGTTCTTCTAGTGCTTTGATCCTTTCCTGCAGATCGTTATCCTTGGTTTCAAGTCCATTCTTCTCAGACTCAAGCACAGCCACGCGTGTTGTAAGACGTGCATTATCATTCTCCAATTCGTTGACGCGGTTCTCAAGTGCTTCCATTTTGAGCATCTTTTTCATCCGTGATCGACGTGCAGCATCCGTGTTACGCTGGCGTTTACGTACTACTTCCTCTGATTCTTCTGATGAGTCCTGAGATAGGGAGGTCTTGCGTTTCATGCAGGATGACATTGGGTTGTTGTTGCTGCTGTTACCATGAGTGATGGTAGGCATGATGGTGGTGGTGGTGGTCTTTGGCATAATAGGTACAGGCCACAGACGTCGAGGCTGTGTTGTTGTGGTGGTGGCGGTGGGTGGTGGTGATGATGATGAAGAGGAAAAAGGTTCATCTTTGACAGGTGTCAAAGGTGGTGATGCAGGGAACAATTGCGTATCAGATGGAGTGGTGGGAGGTGGTGACATGTTGGATGATGATGATGATGATGGCGTGTGTGCTGATGTTGATGATTCAGGAGTCAAGACACCAGCACGCTGCAACTCATCCAATAGCCACATGTCAAGAAGGAAGGGATCATCAATGTTGGGTTGTTGTTGTTGTTGTTGTTGTTGTTGTGTAGGTGGTAGGGCAAATTCAAAAGGAATGAATGGTTCGTGTGCGGGGAACATGGTAGTGGTGGTAGTAGCGTTTTGTGTTGTCATGTTTCTTTTTTTTCTGTTTTCTGTTGTTTCGCTGATCTTTTGTTTTTTGTTCTTTTTTCTTTTTTCTATTATTGTCCAGAGTCGTGTGTAGTGCGATGTATCTTGACAGTGCAGGTGGAAGGCTCGTCAGTGGTATAGGCGAAGAAAGGCTTGTTGGGTTGGGCGTTGGAGTAAAACAGTTGCTTGCGGGAAACAAAGAAAAACATGGGATGTCCGGTGTCGATGTAGCTGTTGTTGGTTCTCTTCTTTTCTTTTTTATAGGATATGAGATGGAGAAAGGAAAAAGTTACGCTATAACAGCAATCATCAAAGGGATAAACACTGTAAAGAGAAAGAGAGAGAGTGTGTCAAAAAGAGGGGCGATGAGACCTGAAGATCTGTGTCTGATATAAATGGGGGCTACTCTCCACATTTGGCAATTAGCAGCACGATGGCTGTTTCACATGACCTTTTGTTTCCGAGATGCAGGCGCCGGTCGAACCTTGTCACTTAAGCAACCTATACTGCATGCTTTTTCTCACACTTTGCGCAACATAAGTTGGCTATTTTGACATATCGAACGCGCCCCATGGCCTGAACGCTAAACTAGAGGAATTCACGTGTGCAAATGGATCGACCAAGTCATTGCACTACTACTACTGAGCATCTCGACCCATATCATGCGTCGCCATGTGTCGTCATGCACAACATGGTTGGCTTGATGACAAGCTGCTGCCTTTCCTTGCTATATCATGTCATCTTCTTTGATCCGGGAATATGCTTATCTACATCACCATCATTTCAAGGATGACAAAAGATCTATATCTCCCATTCTCTTATCGTACGGTGTGTCCGCAACTCCGAAAAAGACAATATACCCGGCGAGCTCTGATAGATAGTGAACGCATGTGGACGCATGTACAAGCATCAGTAATAAACAATTGAGCATGTGAAAACCTGTTTTCCTCGGATTTTATGAATCGTACCTTGATGTGCAGTGAAAGGATGCAAAACAACCCCAGCTGAATCTACTTGGAGTATATATGCTTATACAACCATCATTCTTCAAATGAGTTTTTTACTTTCTCACACATTATTACCACGGTGATGTGACATACTCAGATTTGTTCACTGTATATGGTAGCTTATGTCGCTATAATGAATCGCTCGCTTTCCCACATTAGTTAAGGAGAGAACCAGAATCATGGATGCAACCAACCACAAGAAAGTGTCAAGTAGTAGTAGCGTCTTGCTATACGCACGCTGGGAATTGTTACTGGATCAACAAATCAAGCTGATAATGGCGTCTATCATGGATACCATTTCCAAGATCATCATATCATCAGTATATTCGGTCTTTTGCACGATAATGAGATATAACGTAATCGTAACCTTCCCAGATTGGTTCACGTTTGTCATGAACCAGATGAGGCGGAGCAAACTATACAAAGACCGTATGTGTGGATATTATGATCCTCGGGTGGTCAACCCGTGGGAGATGTATACACTATGTCGCTATGGATCACCGTGGGGATAAAACATGTTCTAGAGCATCGCTCATGCATATATGGACATTATTTCTGCCCTTTCTTTATTCTTGACTTTTACTATTTTGGTACACAATGAAATCTGAAATGATCGGTAAAATGGCCATCTTTATGCCCACCGCCCGCCTTTCACTTTTGGTCTCCCGATTCTTCACGTGTTGTTGATAATGGCATTGTTGCCATCAATCATTGCAGCTTTGTGGGTGTGGACAGCATCTAGATTGAATGAGCAGCACTGCAAATCATCCTTGCATTGAGGTCGTACAAAGCCTTTGATTTGGATCTCTTGTATTCATTGGAGGCACGAGCGTTCTTTTTCACCAGCAATTTCCGACCAATGACCATGACTCACGGTACCATTCAAAACTCTCCTCTCTGGATTAAAGGCTGGTTCCTCATTAGCTCGCTCGTCGTGTTGTGGGTAAGTTCATTCTCAAAAGGTCTTCGAATCTCGTGTGCTCATTAAGGCTGCCCTTGTAGGATGCTGGCTACTGTTTGTCGAGGTACGATATATACTATATCAACAAGGAGCATGGATTAACGTTTATACATATGTATGCAGACCCCATAGCATGGAAGGTGGCAAATGGAATGCTATATGGCGACCTTACAACTTGTATGGCAAGGTACTACAATGTCATTACACAACTTTGAACAGCATCCATCTTATTAAACAGTCCCATGTAGATTGATACGTTCTATGGCATTGAAGCTCTTGAAGCGCAGGATGGATTTACTAGTGCTCAAGGTAATGAATGCATTGTGTGAAGGAGGATTATTTCTGATACAATATTGAATCGGGATTCAGCTTTTATGAACTTGGTGGAGACAGCATTGAACTTTGCGTATCTCGGGATGATCACCTATCGACCATTGACAAAGATTGGACAGGCCAACCTGGTAGGATTCACAGCAGCTTCATTGACTGTGGCCAAGACGGTGCTCTATTGGCTTGTGGAATTGTTCAGCGGTATGCAGCACACAGGACACAATGAATTGCGTGATTTTATTCTTCTTTGGGTGGTAAGTGGGAGTGGATCTTTGTATATAATGTCACATGTGGTTGATATTTTATACAATGATAGATTCCTAATGGTGCTTGGATTCTTGTTCCTGGGATGATCATGGTTGCTTTGGGACGCGACTTGTTTGCTCGATTGGATCAACAGCAGGATAAAAGCAAGGCAGAATAATCGCATTAACTAGTCTATATTGATATCTCAAATATACCAAAGAGTTGTCTATGTAATGGTTGCCATGGAAACAGTAGGGTGGGTCAATGCACACACACACTTGATCGGCCATTTAAAATGGGGGAGCTGCTGGGTCCGCTGGGTAATGATCAGCAGCAATTGAGCGAGCAGTAGCTTTCCCTTTCTGATTAAATCCATTCGCCATGGGTACGTAGTAGTGGGTGCTAACATTAAAGATGGGAGCGGCTATAACGAGAAAATGAATCGATGAATACGGATGATGGACAAGGATGAATGGATGGATGGATGGACGGATGGATGAATACGACATACCCTATACTCATACAACACCTTGCTGTCATATAGGTAAAGGACAACCAAGAGGTTTGAATGCCGCCCGTAAGCTTCGTGTTCACCGTCGTGAGCAACGCTGGGCTGACAAGCAATACAAGAAGCGTGCCATTGGTACCGCTTTCAAGTCTTCTCCTTTCGCTGGCTCCTCCCACGCCAAGGGTATCGTCCTTGAAAAGATGTAAGGCTCAACTCAGCTTATTTATGAATGAGAGGGGAACCATTGACAATGATATAATAGTGGTGTCGAAGCTAAGCAGCCCAACTCTGCCATTCGTAAGTGTGTCCGTGTTCAGCTTATCAAGAACGGCAAGAAGATCACTGCTTTCGTTCCCAACGACGGTTGCTTGAACTACGTTGATGAAAACGACGAGGTCTTGATTGCCGGTTTCGGTCGTAAGGGTCGTGCC
>JNEU01000589.1:0-56345 GCA_000697475.1 Lichtheimia corymbifera B2541
TGTTGGCAGAGAAGTGGAAACTGCTGGTGGCCATTCGATCGGTATATATGCCCGTGCCTCCTTTGAGTTGGGTATTGTCAATGGCTGTGTCATTCCTTGGTGTGCGTATGTGCTAGATACCAAATTCGATCTTATCCTTGGTCAAGATTGGTTCAAGTCAGTGGAGCCGATCCCATTTTGGCGTCATGATAGTTGGCAGATCAAGCATCAAGATAAGACTTTCACTTTGGAACCAAGTCGACGGCGCATCATTCCGGAGTTGGCGTATCTGATCACACAGCGTCAAGTGGAACGATATACACGACAAAAGGAGATATCTGAGATGTTCCTCTTGTTTACGGCATCGAATCGTACTTCAAGCAATGATGTTGGCAACGTTGAATTTAAGGCAATGATTCAAGAGTATGGTGATGTGTTCCGCAATTCGCTACCAGGACTCCCTCCAGCACGACAAGTTGAGCATGTCATCGACACTGGAGACGCAAAGCCTATAAACAAACCACCTTTCAAAATGAGCCCACGAGAGCTTGATGAGTTGCGTAAACAACTTGCCGAGTTACTGGATTTGGGGTTAATTCGACCAAGTGCATCTCCTTGGGGCGCTCCGGTTCTGTTCGTGCGAAAAAAGGATGGCAGCATGAGATTATGCATTGACTATCGTGCAATTAATCAAGTGACCAAGCGCAATGGCCATCCCTTACCAAGAATCGATGAGTGTCTGGAAAGATTGAGCGGCGCACGTTTCTTCACGAGTATTGATCTCAAAAGCGGTTACCACCAGGTGCGGATCAGAGAAGAGGATGTTCCTAAAACTGCTTTTAATACTCGTTACGGGTCATATGAATTCCTGGTCTTACCCTTTGGTCTTACAAATGCACCACCAACGTTCCAGCGTTTGATGAATTCCATCTTAGGGGAGTATCTTGACAAATTCGTGTTAGTCTACCTTGATGACATTCTCGTTTTTAGTCGTACCCAAGAGGAGCACATCAAGCATGTCCGCCAACTACTGGAATGTTTACGCAAGTCTCAATTGTATGCCAACCTGAAGAAATGTGAATTCAATAAGAGGGAGTTAGAGTTTGTTGGTTTCCATGTCAGTGATCAAGGCATCTTACCCTCCAAGTCCAAGGTGGCTGCAATTCAATCATGGCCAGTGCCAACGAATGTTCAAGAAGTGAGGCAGTTTGTGGGTCTTGCATCGCACTATAGGCGCTTCGTCAAGAATTTTGCAAGTATAGCAGCTCCCCTGACTGATCTTACACAAGGCACCGGACATAAACGGCGTAGCATTGAATGGACCAAACGTTGCCAAGAAGCTTTTGACCGTATCAAGGATTGTATGTCGTCAGCCCCCATCCTTATTGCTCCTGATCCTGATAAGCCATTTGTTGTGGAAACTGATGCTTGTGACTATGGCGTTGGTGCGGTTCTTACTCAACAAGGCGATGATGGTGTAATGCACCCGGTGGCATTCGAATCGAAAAAGCTGTCTCCAGCTGAGAGAACTTATCCAGCACAAGAACGGGAATTGCTTGGGATCCTTCATGCGTTACGAGCATGGCGTTGTTTCATTGATGGTCGTCCCTATGTTGTATATACCGATCATCATCCTTTGCGCTATTTTCGAACACAATCCAAGCCCACAGCAAGACTTACAAGATGGGTAGCTGAACTTGAGCTCTATGATCCCGAGATTCGTTATAAACCAGGCAAGGATAACCATGTGCCAGACATTCTATCAAGACGCGATGGTCCTCAGTGTGAAGCTTCAAGCAGTGATATGGAGCCAGCTTACCTTTACACTGTCACCTCGGTTCAAGAATCTGACTGGCCGAAGTTTTATGCTTTCCCTGAAGAACGAAGGCCTGAAATGTTGCGAGATCTGTTGAACAAGCACAAGAGCAAGTTTGTGGTGCGCGACAATATGGTGTTCAGGTTGGTGAAAGAGGGGGATACAATGCGTGAAGTGCGTTTTGCTCGTTTTGCTGTTCGTGCAGATTTGGTCGATTCATTCCACCGTGGTTTTGGACATGCTGCTGGCAAGAATATTGTTCACTTGGTGAAGCGTCATTACTGGTGGCCGAATATGGAACAAGACATAAAGGAATGGGTTGCTTCGTGTCCTCAGTGTCAACTTGCTCAAAACGCCAACCGTGACGCGCATCATGCGCCCATGCACCTGACTGATATCCCACCACCATTCTCACGCTGGCACTTGGATTTCATTGGTGAGCTTCCCCCAACACCGAAGGGCAATCGATGGATCTTGGTGGCAGTGGATTATGCAACAAGCTGGCCTATAGCAAGAGCTGTCCCTGATGCCAATGGTGAGGCTATTGCTAATTTTCTCTATGAGGAAATTGTTATGCGTTTTGGTTGTCCAAATGAAATTGTTACCGATCGTGGCGCAAATTTTCAATCCAAGGTCCTTGCCAGTTATATTGCTCGCATAAAGCTTCGTCATGTCCTCACTTCCGCTTACCATCCACGCACAAATGGCAAGTGTGAACGAACCAATGGCATATTGAAACAGATGCTTCGTAAATATGTCAATGGTGCTGTCAACCACTGGGACCAATACCTGGATACTGCTCTTTTTGCTACTCGGATCCGCAAACATCGCACAACTGGAATGAGCCCTTTCTACATGGTTTATGGCCAAGACCCAGTGCTCCCTGGTGATCCTCTGAAGCCGTTTATTGTCCGTGAGCTTTCCGATACAAGCCCAGAAGCCCTCAAAGAAGCTCGTTTGCCATCTCTTCAACGCTTACGGGATGCTCGTGCCATTGCCAAGGATCGTACATCGAAGGATCGTCAAGCTGACAAGGAACGCTGGGACTTTCATATGCAACATCATGTATACAAAGTTGGTGACTTGGTGCTTATGCGGCATGAAAATCGTGTCAATCTGGAACTCAATTGGAAGAGACCCTATCGAGTGGTTGCTTGTAACCATGACACCGACACCTACAAATTGGTTGATATGTGGAATAAGCCGTATAATTCATGGGTGCACACTGACCGCCTC
The DNA here is from genome assembly GCA_000697475.1 of Lichtheimia corymbifera B2541. Taxonomy (NCBI): domain Eukaryota; kingdom Fungi; phylum Mucoromycota; class Mucoromycetes; order Mucorales; family Lichtheimiaceae; genus Lichtheimia; species Lichtheimia corymbifera. The sequence goes on from JNEU01000589.1 coordinate 3,032, forward strand.
AAGCCTGTCAACTCATCGTCAAAGCCTTCCCAACCATGGTATGATCCCGCCGCAAGTCGTGCTGATAATCGTCTTCAGCCCTCTTTTTCTCGCCCTAACGCCAAACACGATTGGCTCGAGGACGACCAATAATCTCGGAAGGGGGTATTGTCGGTATACTTCTTTATCTTTTGACAAGATCACATGATCTTGATCATGATTCCACGACATTCCTTTTGGCACACTTCGGATATACTTCTTTACCATTTGAAGTATCATATGATTTCCATCCATGTTTCCTTGACATTCCTTTTGATACATCACACACAATGCACGGTCACACCTTTCCATCGCTTTCCCTCCCCTCTCCCATCGTTTCTAGAATCTACATCCACACATATATATAAGAACGCATTGCGTCCAAAAATAAATCATCATCTTTCATCTCTCGTAAAAAGGTCATCTTTTATCAATTGTTGTCCTGGCCTTGCTTTGCAGCCAATCTTGATCACGACAATTGTCGTAGGTCATGTGACCACGTGACCTAGCTTTTGCTCGTTCTTTCTAGAAGCCTTTTCCTTTTGATGCTGGCATTTGCTAGAAGCCCTTTACTAGCACCTTCCACATCATTCATAGAATTATAACATTGAACATATATATATCATGAGTATCCTTAGCAATAAAGATCATCACTGATTACAGCAATATCAAAAGTATTATCATTGGCCACTGATCTAATCAGCCATACGATAACGACATTATGATGTTTTGCTTTTTTTGAGCTATTTGCTGATGTTATCTCGTTTTAGATGAGCTTAGACATATTGCGTACCACTTGGAATATGGATAGAAGCTGTTGTTGCAGTTTTATATACGTTGTGGAGAGTTACATATGTATTTGTTGCTGTGTGATTAACAATGATTGATGCAACTGTCACGTGTCACGTCCAGAGTAGTATCGAGGATAAGATAAACACTCACTTGTATTAGGCGTTGTATATACATAATACTTGTTTTTATAATCGCAATATCTTTCTACAATAGACAAAGAACGAGATATGGAAGTTTTATTATCATGCAATATGATGAGAGGGGATTACTATCAGTTTAATGATTTCCATCCAATGCTTCATCACCAGTGTATTTGCCGACGGCATTGATACTGACAAATTTGAAAGCTGGTCCTTGACCTCTTAATCGTAAGATACCATCCTGTCCATCAACACCGATCAATGCACCAATACCACCACGATGTTGACCCAGCAACACTTTGACGGGATCCCTTTTGCTCGGCCTTACAGGTTCCATTTTGGTGAAGGGGATATGTTCTTGTGCACCACCTTCATTCATCCTAACGGTACACGTCCTTCCATTATGATCGACCGAAATGATGGATGCCAATTGTCCTTTTTGTCCTGATCCATGAGATGATGTAAGCTTGACTTCAATATCTTCAATTGGCCAGTCATCGCTATCTTCATCTAAAAAACAGCAACCATATCAGCAACCATCTTCTACTTCACAATTTCATAATACTTACTTTGATCATCAACAGTGCCATAATCACCACCTGCAGGTACAAATGGTGTTTGAGGTTGTACCGTTCCTGCTGGAGTAGATGGGATATATCCACCTGGAGTTGGTGCACTGAGCATATGTGCTGCTGGTGTTGGAGCATTCACTGCCGCCGGTGTAGCCGGCGCTAGATTTACACCTGGAGTAGGTGCGCCATCATAAGGTGTAGGTGCGCTGTCGTATGGTGTTTGTGGATAGTTGGCTCCAGGAGTTTGTGGATATGGTGCTGGTGATGGTGCAACATTATTGGACGATGCCTAATAAAAGTGCATTTAATAAGTAATTCCGAATGTTTATAAGATCCAACTATACTTACTGCTGGTGTGGATGGGGCCAATGTATGAGGTGCAGGTGTTGGCGCAGTTTCTCTGTCATCATATCGACTGCTCCATGTTGGTGATTTGTTGCCATAGTCATTATATCCTGGTGTTCGACCACCTGACGAGCTCCAGCGTGGTGTCTCAGCTTTCCATGAAGGTGTCTTGCTGCCAGAATCCCATGCAGGTGTCTTTGAACCGTCTGCATATGAAGATGATGCATATGGATTTGGTGTTTTGGCTCCTGCATCCCATGCTGAGCTTCTTGAATTGTCTGATGAATAGGGATTGGGCGTACGGTTGTTCATGCCCCAAGCTGGAGTCTGTGCACCTGAAGCCAAATGTCGTGGAGTTCTGGAACCATCGCTGTAATGTCTTGGAGTCATTGCACCATCGCCATAACGTTTTGGTGTAGCCATTGGACGTGGTGCTGCAAAATCGGATGCTCCTCGGGTATCACTAACAACAGGACCAAGTGTACCACCATTGCCATCGACAAGAACCAGCTTTGTTTTATCAACATTGACAACTTTGCAGTTCGTGTGTAACTCGACACGTGCCATAGTATCTGTGGAATCTTTGACAATGCCGATATATCCCTTGTGGGGTCCTTGTGTGATGCGAACAGTCTTGGATACTAAATGATCACGTCCACCTCTTCCGCCAAAGAATCCACCACGTCCACCACGTCCACGTCCACGACCATCGAATCCACCACGGAAATTAGGTCCATTAGGTTGTTGCGTGCGTTTTTGTTGCGATATCTAATAAATGCCAAATCAACATTGAATGCCATAAAACATGATTGGTTTCACTACTTACATTAGGACGTTCTTTGGCAGCTACGCTGATGACGCTCCGAGTTGGTGATATCCATACACCATAATCCACCATATTCTCTCGAGAATGCAAAAAGACCAAATGTCGATATACATGAAGGATAGTGCATGTGCGTCGCTCTCCTCGTGCTTCCATTACAGTCGCTCCTGCAGTTATACTGTTGCCATTTGCATCTGTGGCGATAGCTCGCTTGCTGTCAAGCTTACTAGTGATCAAATGTGGTTCCAATGTTCGAACATCGCCATTCTGAGTGAGCACCTTGACCGAGTTTTTGTTGACTTTGATGATGACACCCACAGTATGGAAGCTATCAAGTAAAATGTTTAAGAATGATTGTAAAAGAATAAAGTAAAGTGACACTTACTCAATTTGGACCAGATCATGCAATTCATAGTTGCCCATAACAGTTTTGCCAAGCGTGACATCAGCAGCTTCTCGAAGATCCTTCGCAAACACCTGAACTTCATCCATGGAGATATCGGAGAGCATTGTAACAACATTGCCATCGACCTTGACAATCATACCACTTTCATCTTTGCGTTGGCCATGGATTACTTTGACATGATCACCGGCATTGAACTTTTTGCGAACTTGCTTGGCTGGCAACGTTACTTGTTTCGCGTATCCACCAAAGTTGAGAGATACCACCACTGATGAATCACTGACATTGTCGATCGTTCCAACACTGTGAATCATATCGCCTTCAATGACTTCGACAGTATCGCCGGTTTGTAACAAAGATGTTGCCTGAGCATCATTGACCGATTGAAGTGAAGCAGCAGATAGATCGAGAGCACGGTCACCATCGCCACCTGAATCACCAATAAATCGAGTGATCTCTTCGAGCGAGGGGCTCACATCCTCAATTTGCAATGATGATACCTTCATGTTCTTCTCCAAATATCCATCACGGAAGCTGTCAGTACCCAGAACCCAGTAAGGACCCTTCTTTTGTAAGCTGGCGATATGTCGTTTGCTGAGACGTTCTGGATTGAAGAAACGAGGAGGTGGTCGGGTCGCTGATGAGCCTTTCTTTCGCTTACGCTCAATCTCTTCTTCTTGCGGTTCAAGGGCAAGACGTGGTATAAGCTTGATCACAGCAGTGTCTTGTGAATCTGAGACTTCAAGCACTTTGCCAAGGTCACCAGTATAAACACCACGCTTAACACGCACCCATCCGCCGACAGGAATATCAGTCTCCTTCTTTGGAATATTGATCGAATCAACCATATCCTTGATAGGAACGAGCTGCAAGGTGGTCTGGAAAATGTTGGGAATATTGGCAATGGCCTATTGTATGCTTGGATCAGTAACAAGAATTTACTTCCATTAATCACATCATTCTCTCTACCTGTTGAACATGGGCAAGTCTTCTCGCTTCAATATAGATATAACCCTTCAAAGATTCTCTTGCAAATGCTGAAAATGTCTCAAGAGGTTGGTCGCTGTATTGTCGATCGAAATAGCGTTTCATGATGCTGAGTACAATATCACGTTCTTTGCCAGGCTGTGATTATGATAGCTTAGTTATCATCATCCCCATTCCACCATGTAGAATCGTCTCTCTCTCTCACCTTGCATTTGACAACCCAAAGGTTTGGATCAGTGACGCTTGGCAACAGCAGCTGCTGTGGAATCTCCTCGGATGACTTGAATGCTTGTGCACGGCGACCGCCATACTTTTGGGCGTAGAAAGCAGCAACTTGCTCGTCGTCCATACCCTCCATTTCACGTCGTCGTCGATCAAGGTCCAAATGACGTCGTTGCATGGCTGCTTCCGATGGAATCTCCTCAGGCTCTTCGTCAATAAATCCATCTATTGTTGCATGTGTCAGTGTCGTGGACCTGATGCCGTTGGGTAATCAACCGACCTTCTCTTCCATATTCCTCCTCTTCTTCTTCCTCTTCTTCGTCTTCGTCGACCAGTGCCATTTCATCAATGAAGGGGTTGGCGGCTCGTTTACGTGGTCTCTGTGATAAATCGTATACGTTAGATCAAGCTCCATGTGTACCTCTCCATTAATGCATACAGCTTCTTCTTCCTCGTCCTCATCTTCCTCGTCTTCAAAGTCCTCGTCTTCGTCCTCCTCATCGAACGGGACGTCATCTTCGTATTCGTCTTGACGCTTCATGGTAGTGTGCGGGGAGAGTGAAAAAGTGCAAAGAACAACTAGACAGGCTTTTCGGAGTAAGCTTGGTGGATTTGATGTTTTAAGCCAACAGCAATCGATACGACAGGTTTCTTATATCCACCGCAGCATTTCCCATCTGATGACGGCATTGTAGAAGCGCACCATTAGAAAGTGATTTTTGTCTCTTATACACTTATATATGCTATAATCAAAGAACAATAAAAATGATTGATTCCCAACCCTTCATAAGACTTTTGATGATGATAAGTGGTGTCATAGCTATACATTACCAAAGATCTTGATTGCGGTATTCATTGGCACACGTGATACAAAAGTCCTCGGAACATAATGTTGGAAAGTAGCTATCAAAGAAGATGATGAACTCAACTACCCGATGCCATCTATCAAACCGTACACCAGCATAATGACCATCACACAAGGAGTGTTACGTTTACGTCACTACCATAAAGAAGGGAGAGGCAAGATACAGAGCGGTCATGTTAGAGGACAATGACAGCAGGGACAATGGGAGGGTCATTCTTTGTTTGAAAACCATCACGTGCTCATGTTGCGTCTTTGTTGTGATGGCTATTATGCTCAAAGGGTCCATTGACGACATTATCTTTGCTATATGATCTCCGCAGCTATGCCTTGTAAACGCACATCTTCATAGACAATTTAATTTGGTCCATCTTGTATGGCGGATAACGACCTTACAAGTTTTCGCTTTATAAGTACCACTAGGTTTCGATCGAAATATAAGAGATATGTTTACAATAATGTACATGTTATTGATATAAGAGAGGTTGGGTTGTATTGTGCATGAAGTCTATAGGTGATCTAGAGTATAAAAGGGGATGCAAGTATGCTTGTAGCCAAAGTCGACTACAAAGAAGCTGTGTTACGGCGCTTCATGAGGACTTTGAAGCTGTTAGATTTTACAGCCAAGGTCAAGAAGCACCGGCGTTCATCAGAGTTGGCGATCTCTTCGGGTATAGCCTTAAAGTCAAACAATCGGACAAGGGTGGCAATGGATAAACGCATCTCTTGGTATGCAAATTGCTTGCCAAGGCAGTTTCTGGATCTATAACAAGGAAATAGAGCATGTTGGCATTGGATATTCAAGTATGTCAATCACAAAGACTTACCCAGCACTAAAGGGGAAGAAGGCATTTTTGTCTGCAGGCATAGATGAACCGTCGATCCAACGCTCGGGAATAAATTTGTTGGGCTCTGGCCAGTATTCAGGATCCAAATGCACGCAATAAAAGTTGCTGTGGATAATGGTCTATGGATATTGTCATATATCAGCATCAAATTTCATCGATATGTAGTAAATGATTATTACTTACACCTTTGGGAACAAATTGCTTGCCACCAAGCACCACATCCTTGGGTGCGATACGTTCGACACCAGCCGATACAATCGTGTTCATTCTCAATGTCTCATTGATGACAGCATTGAGATAAGGAAGGTGCTTCAATTGCTCGTGCGTCAAATTTTGATCATCTTTCACAGGGATAGCATCAATCTCGGCACGTAGTTTTTCCATAATCTCAGGGTGCTTGAGTAATTCAACAAATGCAAAACCAGTCGTATTGCTAGTCGTTTCTGATCCAGCAACAAGGAAGAGCACGGTCTCACGTGCAATGGTATCGGCTGTAAGGCGGTCGTCAGCATGATGGGCTTGTTGACTGTCGATCAAAATCTGGAGGATATCGTTTCGGCGAGCCTCTTCGCCACCTTTCAAGCGCTCCATAATGATTTTCTTCATGAACTATATGGGATCATTGGCCATAAGAATGAGTCATGCTGTTGGTTGAATGCACAAGCACCAATAATAAGTTACCTTCTTAAGCTCCAAGTTAGCAGATACAACACTGGTGCTGCCAACAGAATACATGGAACGCAACACACCAAGGATAGGATGGCTCATCAGCTAATATACATAATACAATGTCAATGGTGATAGTGAGAGGGTTGATCAAGATGCTTACATAGGAGCCGGTTTGCATGTTTTTGGTGATCGCACGTGGCACAGGGTGATCACTCTTTTCAAGCATGTTAAAAGTTTCACCAAACGCTGTCTCGCCAATGATATCAAGAGCCAAATATTGGAAAATGAGCCACATGTCGACAGTGCCATAACCATCAGCGTTGTGAGTCTTTGCAATATCGTTATCGATTCGAGTCACCATCGCGTCGTTGGTTTTGGCCATGAAGGGCTCCAATGAGTTCAGGTACTTGATTGAGAAAGCAGGAGAAACGATGCGTCTCTACAACATGAGCATAATATAAAAGCGTTAGCGTTGATAAATACAGGGCACTATAGGATCATTACCCGTTGTTTATGCACGGCTTTATCGATTGTGCTCAACATACTAACACCGCCCAATCCTAATAGCTATATGATAAGTATTTGGAATTCGAGGGTGATCAGGATTCTTACTTTGCAAGCGGTTGTAGGAGGGGCCTTTTGGAAAATCATCTGTCATAAGCACTTGCTGCACCATGTCCTTGTCGGCCACTGAAATTCGATTTGGTCCGAGGCGCACCACCTTGCCATATTGCTTGTGCCATGTCATTAGTTGCTCCCATCTTCAAAAATCAATAAATAGAGTCAGCGGATGAGCATTCCCTTGTTCCTTGAAAACTTTTCGAGTGCTTACGATGTGCCTGGTGGGTTTTCCATCTTTCGTGAATAGTGCATGCTATAGAATTTCTGGGCAAATGGACCAGGAATACCACTAAGGGGACCAAAGAAGGCATCATACAATTTCTACAAAGCAAGAGCATGAGTGGGAATGCAATTTGGGATCAACAAATCATACATACAATCGAAGCATAATAAGCTGTCAGCGACAGAGCTGCGAGTTGACCGGCTTCTTTCAAGTCCTTCGAGTCCACCTTGCTGGCTTTGTCAATGATTTTCTCTTTTGCGTATTCAATGTTGTTAAGTACGGATTCCATGTTGGATAATGTTTGGATCAATAAGGGATACGTCTTTTTTCTACCATGATCCACCCTCTATATATACCTGCCAGGTATTAAAACTGAGAAAGGTATCGGCGCTTTATTTTGACATAAAGCCCTGGTGTAACCGGCGATCAACATAATATAGACAATAATAGCGATAATGCTTTCACTGTGGATCTAGCATAGTTTACCAATCAGCATCCCATTATGAAACGCCAAATGCTGAACCATAACCTATCAGCTAAATGTCAGTAATAGACAAGGGACAAGCAAGGTGTAAAGTAATGGATTTCCCGGAGCGATTAAATGAGGTGGGAAATCTATCTATCCACGGTCCGGCGGTTTTACCTCTTCACACTCAGTCACCTTGGTTTGCTCCTGCATAGTGCACTTCCGTAAGTTTTTCCTTGTGCCTTATTATCTCAAGCGTGGTACGCTTAAACAATGAAACATGGGACAATCACCAATGTAGGAGGCGAAGACGGACACCTCATGGTAAATAACGGTGGTCTGGATCTTCGCGTAATACATACACCACAGCTGTATCATCATTATGGTTTATGACGCAAAATTATATTATTATAACGAGCCGCTTTTACCGCTTATAATACTAGCAATTTAACGGTATATATGGCATCCTTATTCCCTTAGGCGCGTGGATGACTACTGCTGCTGCCGACGTTTTATTTGCACCATGAAGCTATTTTTGTGTACGCCTAGTGTGATAAACGACGATCGGTCTTGGGCGTCTTCCAGCTCTTGTTTGGTTGCCGAAAAGTCAAACATTTTGACAAGGAGTGCGATCGACAAACGCATTTCTTGTAGTGCAAACGTTTCTGCCGATACAATTACGTGAACTATGCGTCGTTATCAGTCTCATGGAGCATAACATGATCGTAATGGGTTCACATAAATACTATCTACTTACCCAATGCTGAAAGGAAAATAGGCATCCATATCTGGGGGAGTGGATGATCCCTCTAGCCATCTCTCAGGATCGAATTTTTCAGGTTCTGGCCAATAGTTCGGGTTAAGATGTGCGTCATAGACATTGCAATGGACGATTGTCTATATGAAAGACCATATTTTTCATTAGAGAGATGATGATGTATGATAATGGAAAAAGAATCACTACCCCCTTTGGAATAAAGAGCCGACCACCAAGCACCATGTCACGATCAGCCCGACGTTGCAATCCATTAGCTGCTATCGAGTCCATACGCAAGGTCTCGTTTATCACTGCATTCAAGTATGGCAGCTTTTGGATTTGCGCATGGGTAAAGAATTTTTGATCGTCATTCACAGGTACCGCATCGATCTCATCCCGCAACTTTTTAAAGACATGTGGATTTTTGATGAGCTGGATGATTGCAAACCCAGTGGAATTGCTTGTTGTCTCTGATCCAGCAATCAAGAATAGCACAGTTTCTTCAGCAATCGCATTGGCTGTTAGGCTTTCATCGGCATTTTGTTGCGTGTCAATCAAAAATTGCAAAATATCATTGCGTCTCCCAGCTTCACCGCTCTCGATACGACCAACGATAAGCTTTTTCATGAACTAGGTATGAAAGGTAACATAAGCAATGCATATCAAAACATGTCATTTATTGGAAACACTCACCTCTTGCAGCTGGACATTGGCTGCAAGCAAACGTCTTGCAGAGAATAACAACGAGAGCCGTCCAAGGAAAGGATGGGAGGCAATCTAGAGCATTGTGGATGAATAATGCATGCTGACTGCTATATAGTAGGTAGGGATGTGTTCTTACATGTGAGGCTAGCTTCATGTTTTGGCTCACCACTTGTGGCACAATGTGATCGCCGCCATCCAACAAATGGAAGGTACCACCAAACGCAGTCTCAGCAATGACATCAAGCGCGAGATATTGCAGCAGGATCCAGATGTCAACGGTGCCATAGCCAGTGTGAGGATCGAACGAGTTTTCAATGTCGTTGTCAATTCGCTTGATAAATGATTCTAGGATATCGGCCATGTAATGCTCGAGTGAATTGATGTACTTGGTCGAAAAAGCCGGTGATACCACGCGTCTCTAATGGCGTGATGGTTAATAAATAACAAAGAATTTGTTATCAAAAATGCATTACCCTCTTTTTGTGAAACGTCTTGTCAGTCGTACTGAACACAGTTCCGGCGTTATCGTCTGCATGATAATTAGAGACATAGCAATAGTAAAATTGGTGTCGTCACGCTCTACTTACCATTGCTGCGATTGAGCCTTTCATACAAAGGTCCTTTGGGCAAGTCATCTTTCAATAGCACCTGGCGTAGCATATCTTTGTCTGCGATCAAGATGTGCCGTGGACCAACGCGTACGACTTGGCCATACGTCTTTTGTAGATTTTTGAAATATCTCCAGCTATCGACACAAGCAATGTTACTATTATCATGGGGTATGCAAAACGAGCAATGTGGGCAACTTACGCTTTACCAGGAGCTTTACTGGCATAAACCACATCCATGAACTTGAATTTGAAAGGGCCAGGGATATTTCGCAGGGGGCCAAAAAAGGCATCAAAAGTTTTCTGTATGCATAGGCATATGAGTAATTCCTACTATGTGTATCATGGATGGTTGCTGTCAAGGTTACCAGTACAAGGTAATAGGTGATTGCAGAAACAAGGGCAGCCTTGGAAATCTGATGGAGAGCATTTTGACGATTACCAAACACATCAATCATGCGCTGGGCCACTAATTGCAGTGATTGACGGAACGCAGTATCCTGATTCATAAGGTTGGGAATAAGAATGAGTATCCCGGAGGATACAGACATGACAGCCTTTTATATACAGGAATGTCAAACAAAAGCGGATAATTAGGGCTGACAAGCCCTGACAAAACAATAGATCGTTTGAGCAACAAGGTTAATAAAAGCTGACCGCGTGGTGAACATTACACAGACGAAGGCACATGACCAGCTTGCTCTATATTTCTGTCAGCATTCGATTACAGTGCATATAAGCGCGTGTGTTGCCCTTGCATTTTTACACGTCCAAACATAATCAACAATAAAGTCAACATAAACGAAGTAGTCGTTTTCATGCCACAATTTATTTACAATGGTAATTTCTATATACAAAGCCACTTGGCACATACCTATGTAATCTGAAGGTTGGGTTAGTAATGCTTCTTATAATGAACGCATCCTTCCAAATCCTTTGTTTTCTTCCCCAATCCCATCAGATCATATAGTTTTCTCCACGTCACTTGTCAGTGTTAGCATGGAATATGATTGATTCATCATTGAGACTGGCGCTCAGCCACCCCCAAAACACACGCGACCACCCGATACTCACCCTTTGGTTTACTTGATGCAGAACCAGACACCTCGCATGTTATATCACTTGATAAGAAACCTGTATCAGATGGGTTGGATTAGTTGAGATGACCAACACAATGCTTGAATGAAAAAAGTGAAACAGGGTTTGGGTAGTTCAGAAACGCTCGTTTGGCTTTGAGCAGTCGTATCGCCATGGTTTTGTACGATTGGGGCGACAAGCTTGTCATCACAAGATAGAAGGGAGTAAAAAGGGATCTTGAAAAGGGAAGAACAAACATACCTTGTAGAGCTGAAAAAGAGAGCTGAAGAAAGAGAACAAAACAAAACCAACAGAGCGAGGTGCTCCTTAAATACAAAAGAAAATTTTTACCTGCTGGGCAGGAAGCTGGGGTTAAACAGCAGCGATTATGGACTGATTGGCTGCGGTTGAAAAGCGGTGTACGATCCAACGCTACTGTCAATGGATGTTGCGCGTACAATATTCGCATTTTGAGTTTATTCATGGATCGCATTTTGATAAATCATAGCTTTTGTATTAGATCCCATCCCTGCTTTGTCGTGTTCATCAAAGTACAAATGACACGCTTGATATCATCGATCCTATAGCTTTATCCTAAGGCACGCCGTATGACTCAAACAAAGACTAGGGAAACAAAGAAAGAAGCGTATTTGGGGAAGCGTCATTCTTATTGGTGGTCCTGCTGATCCCAGATTTTCGGTGCTAACAATCACGATGCCATTCACGAGTAGCATAAGTCATTTTATCTTTATTAAACGAAGCATGTCAGGTAACAAGTATGAATGGAATAAAGAGCAATCATCTGATGTTGATAATGTGTCCAAGGAGAACAAGGCAAAGTGATCGAAGAAACAGCCAAGATGATTTGTAGTACACCGACGCTGGTCATTAAAATGATTTCCTCTTTTGTTGACAAGTACCCGAGCGACCAATGCGTATCAGATGGTATCCATGTCTATGCATATGGCATCAACAAGGCTTGTGCATATTCACAGGGATGTAATGAAGCGAATAACCAATGAGATCAAGTCATCCTTTTTATTTCGATATCGTTGCTAGTAACAGTAGTAGGTAGGTAGCTCACGGGATCTTAATGCGTCATCTATTCTGTGTATGTGTGTGTTGAAACATTGCCCAGAAAACTTATTCCAGTGACTTTTCCGCCAAGGCGATTGTATTGTTCTTTTCTTTTCCCAATGCCGCGTAATACACCTTGTCGAGGTATTCTATCTTACTAGTATGAAGCCTGGTCTATATCCAATTATATCATGCACTCACCGTGTAGTCTATAGACTGCAAGAAACGACGACGAAAATGTGTCTGGGAGCCGTATTCAACAATATGTCTTCGGTGTTCGAGACTCGAGCTTCAGTGTGTTCAATTCGACGATTCAGCCGATGAAGAAGACGAATACGATATATCCATGGTCGATGGCACCAGAGACATTCAAAGGTGGTTGAACGATGTTACAGCTTTGCAAGCAGAGATGCGACAGCTTGAGGCCGCCATTCGTGCAGCTTCTTCGGTGCCTGCCTTGTGCGCAGCAGGTAGCAGCAGCAGTAGCGATACTGATAGCGAATACAGCGCATTATCACCCATGACACCAGCATCATCATCAGTAGAAAACACAGTATTCACCAATGTTGCTAAATCAGCTGAACCCAACTGGAAGCTTAGTATTGTGGGTGGCACTGTGAGGTTGGAGACGAGCATCCGCAGCATCGATGAATTATTGCAATTTAGCCAAGCATCTTTCCGCTATCTCTCGCCTTTTTCAAGTCTTTTCGCCAACGAATCAGTGGTTTTCGAAAGCACATCAGCACATGTCGTCTCTACAGCATTACGTCTTGTTTCAAGGCAAAGTCTACGCCATTCTCGCATGCAATTATTACCAGTGGAATTACCTATCATGTACGACTATCGATCAATCATTGATAAGCTCGTCAACTTGCACATTGAATGCCACAGCAATCGTATACCATTATTACATGCACCCACCTTCATGACATATTATCGGTCGCTCGATGATCCACTCAAAAGCCCTGTTGTCATGGCAGTATGTGTCAATATGCTTGGAAGTTTTCGACGTGGAATCGATTACACAGCACAAGAAAAACGACAGCTCTCAGACTTCTTTTATCAAAAATGCCGAGATTTGCTCCTTGATATGTTTGATGACCCAGATCGAAGGCTTGAAACGGTCATCACCATTTCTTTACTTGTCACTTATGTATCCCTTATACGACTTCAGTTTGCAGAAGCACGTCGACTAGCAACGATCGCCTCTCTTATAGCCAAAGATATCGAGTCATCCGGTCTTGATCATATGCAGAAATACGAACGTGCCCTGTTTCAACGACACAGAGCCCACGTTGAGCATAATATGAAAATGCTTTCGATGTTGTTGGATGAAACCGACGATCATATCCCATGTGGTGAACCAATGGAGGCATTGGATGACGAGAGCAAAGAGAATCACGAGTTTATTGGTGCGCTTAATCATCTCGGTCGATTGGCACAATCTCCTTATATCCATCAAACAATGGTACGTGTCATCATGTTGTCGTCATAGTGTTGGTAAGCATTACTCACGTGGACATTCTCTTATTATGTATGTATAGCCACACATTAGAAGACTGATACGTGGAATTCCAAGCGAGGTTAATCTGGATCTCGTACTACGATATGAGACGGTTGTATGCGAATGGTGGTCGACGTTACCAGAGGACTTGCGCTTTTGCAATAACCCATTCTCCCCTGAGGTCTTTGAAAAGCTGGACTTTGTTGACAACGAATTACAATTTATGGTGTTTGGCTTTACCCATTGCATGAATATGATGGTCCACGCCAATATGTTAAGTCCACGATCTCCACAAAACAATGGCCAAGCCGAAGAAATATTGGAAGTTATCCGGCAACGTGCCATCAACATGACGGTCCAATCATGTGACATGTTACTTGCTGTATTGAACCGGTGGACACAGCTCGACATGAATAAGGAAATGAGTAAGTATTTTGTGTATGGATGGATTATGGGATCATCTTTTTCTCATTTTATATTTTATAGTGCCATTGATTGTCATGGGCCATGTCATGTATTCTTTATTGTGCATTTCTGTTATTCCACAAGCACAGATCCCTGAACGACTCAAATCCAATTTCTACCGACTATTCGATGAAGTAGCGTCATTTTTGCCAGCGGACCATCATGTACCATCCACCATTTCACCTATACTATCCTTCATGTCTAACAAGGAAGCATCAGAGCTACAGGTGTATTATGAATATGCACTCCCAGGCATTGCATTTGTATCTGACATTATGGATTCATCGCTTCAACATATACAAACCCATATCCCACTCCGTGTGTAATACTCTGTACTGTTTAGAAATCAAATACATTATACGTTGTGATTGCTTTTTATTATACGTTGTTGTACACTGTATGTGGTTTCCATGGATACGAACGACATCTATCTACTGGAAGAGAGCGTTTGGCAAGTCCGGTTGGGTCGGCGCACACACGTCACAAAAAAAGCCCAACTGGTCTAGGGTGAAGGTAAACCTTCCACAACCGATATCTCCTTGTGCAGAAAGGGTAGGTATAATTGGTGTGGTGAGAATCGAGATGGGTTTGTGGTGGTGGTATCAAGTAGAGCTTGGGAATGAAGAATGGAGTGTGTGTGTGCTAGTATAGTGTGTCCATGGAGACTAAACAAAAAAACGTTGCTTTCTTGCTTTGTTTTGTAGCCCCACTCCCCACTCATGTCGTCCCAACAGCCATCCCACCTTACCGAAAAGCAGTTTGTTGATCCTACGCCTCTTCCTGACAACATTCCCAAAGTCGACGAAGTTGGCGCTACATCAGCACCCCTAAAGAGCGCGTCCTTCTTCATTGGCCAGTACTGCAAAGCTTACAATGACGACTTCATGCTCTGCAAGGCTGAAAGCAACGATCCTGAGCATTGTCTTAAGGAAGGTCGCAAGGTGACCCGATGTGCTATTGACCTGTAAGGACAGCAGACGCTCTCTCGACATTATCAACGATCTATATACGCCAACTCACATATCCAAACGTACGCGTTTTCTCACCATTTAGCATCACAAAGCTGCGGGAGAACTGTGGCAAGGAATTCGATGCCCACTGGCAATGTCTCGAGAACCACAACCAACAATTCTACTCTTGCCGTAAGCCCGAGACCACCTTTAACCAATGTGTATTTGAAAAGTTGGTACGTTGTCATGGAAATTGGATCAATCAAAGAGGGGGCGGGTGATTGGAATGGAATGACTGATTGGATATATAGGGCTTGGAGAAGAAGATTCCTGGTTCCCCTGAAGGCCAAGAGCAAGTCCACGAAAAGAAGAACCCCGTCATTAGAAACCAGTTCAAATAAACCAAACATCACCAATGCAACGCCGCTATTCGCGGTTGCTGGATAGAACAATGGAAATACCGAGGACGATATCAAAGAATTGTGGGGGAATACACACAGAGTTTATGGGGATTGGATACTTGAATGCATATTTCACGAATGCTTAATATCACGAGATTATATACTGTTATAAGGATAACCGAGTGCATTTTCAATTTGAATATGGGATAAGGATCATTAAACGAGATAATTATGCAAATGAGCAGGAGACAGCAGCAAGGGAAATCAGGATTATCCTTTGTGCAACCGCACGTATGAGGCTCTACGCATTTTGTTCCTCCGCTTTACTCCAACCTCTTCTTGGCCGCATCACCATTCCACTACCACCACGTGCACAGCATGTCAGCCCCATCACGACCACCAGCTAATCGGCTGTACGATCTCTCTCCCAATGTCAAAAAACTCTTATCCATTGACACGTTCAAGGTGTGTTCCATCGACAACAACACGACGTATGCTGGGGAATGCTCATCGCCTTATTTATATACGCTCTCTAGGGCAACATGTCGACCGATGAGTTTATGGAAAAGATATCCACCGATCTAATCAGTCAAACGAAACAGTACAGTGGTGCAGGTGTGTACGCATAGGCTATTATCAAGCTTGTTTATTGATTATGCATAACGATAGCGGCCTTTGACCCAAAGCCTTTCATTCGAACCTTTGAAAACGTCCTCGAGGAATTGAAGCAACTGAGAACCCGGGTACAAGAACAATGCGATGAATTGGAGAGCTCCACACAGGCGGTGGAGCATCAGTATAAGAAGGATATTGCCGATATGCAGGGTGCTTTCCAAGTAAGAAAATGACGGATCATCTTTTAAGAATCTATGGAAATTCATGTAATATCTTAGGAAGTTTATCATGCTTATGACAGCTTGGAGACTCGTATTGGCGACGTGGGTAACACTGCCATCCGCATCGGTGAACAACTCGAGACGATTGACAAGCAACGATCACGTGCATCCGAGAGTCGTGATATTATCGAGTACTTTATGGAATTTCAAGAAGGCAACTCGGAACGTCTTAGCTTATTATGTGAAGGTGGCGAGGAAGGTCAACTTAAGGTAAATGATGCTGGATAAAGGAAGGATCATGCAGCTTACATTGATGCACAAAAAGGCCGCTGTCATTTGTCGTCGCTTGAACGCTGTTGCCAAGGAAGTCAATACAGATGTGCAGGTAGTTATGGAACAAGGGGAATGTCATATGACATGGCTAATTAAAGTCTAATGGATAGGCAAGAATTGGGATCGAAAAGTTCTGTGAGAGCTTTGAAAAGGAGATGCTTGAGGATTTCGACCGAGCCTATCGAGAAGGTGATGCTCGTGTGATGGGGGTAAATCATCATGTCAATTTTAGATGCGGTGTACAAAAGAATCTGACGATATTTCTATATAGCATCGAGCCAAGGTCCTTTTCGAATTCAATGGTGGAGCATCATGTGTCCAGATGTATGTCAATCAACACGAGTTTTTCATGTCAAATCAAAAGCTTGAAGAAATGGAGGAGCTCCGGAAATCCGAAGAGTAAGTTTGTATGTTTGTGTGCATTGTAAAGTTACACTAACACGCTCATAATCTTATTCTAGCAATTTGGACTTGTCGAATCCCAATGTACCTCCACCAGAAGTAGATACCAGCCTCGTCAAGTTATATGATGATATCAGAATTACGGTTCGCAAAGAAGCTGGGATTATTTCTGCTGTTTTTCCTCAACCTGCTACAGTCATGCAAGTGTTTCTTCAACGTGTGTTTGCACAATCGGTAAGGATATCATGCAGGATGGTGGCACAACAATGAAGCTCACTCCATGTTTTATAGATACAAAACCATATTGAGCTGCTATTGTCACGAGCTGAGCGTTATTCACAATTGGCGTATTTGCGTACTCTATCGTCGACCCATGCTGAAACGAAGCGTCTTGTGGAGAACCTCAAATTTTATTGTTCAAAAGAAGTATCCTTGAACAGCACAGCAGATATGAGTGGTCTCGTCACAGCAGCTTCACCCGAAGAAGCCTTGGATCGATGCATGAATGATCTCTTTGTACCTTACACCGAGAGTGACCGTTATCTTTCACGAGAAAAGCTTTCCTTGAATGAGCTCTTTGGAAGAATCATTGCTGAGTTTTTGAGTTACATGGTAAGAATGGGACAGGCTAAAAATGGTATTGGTTGATTGTTCTCACAAGGGATTGAATATATAGCAAGAGCGAAAAAAGAACTCGGCAAGGAATCAATCAGTGTTGACACGCACGCTCAATCAGATATCAGCATCAACATCAGGCACCATGCTAGCAGCTACTTCGCCTGTTGGAGAACCAGCATCACCTAATTCCACGAATCCATTTGAAACAGCCGGTCCTGATCTCCAAAGAAACACCAACACAACCAGTGCTAATTTGGTGACCGTGGATGATGATGGCTTCAAACTCTTGTCGCGGGATGCTATTATGCGAATGCTCAGTATTCATGCCGAGGCTATTGTGCGTTGTGTGGAGCTTACCGATTCTCAGGAATTGTGAGTGATCATTATCAGATGTGCGGAGTTGTATATTGACACTTTGTTTGACACATTCCAGACCGACATCCATCCAGTTTCTTTACAGCGTGCTTCTCGATTTCATTGGTACAAAATACCTCGATATTGCTTTGGATGAGTATGTTTATATCCTTGGATCAAAAGATACAATATCTAATAATATTTTTATAGCGTCATTGAAGAACTCGGTAGTAAACCGGAACCCGATACCAGCTGTTTCCCAGTGGTGGCGAACACAACCAAAGTCATTCAGCTCGTGCAAAAGCATTTCCAGACAGCCATTGTGCCGCTGGTGGCGAGTGCCCCTTCGACTCACAGAAGTATTCTCGGCAGCAAAAACAAGTTTATGGGTGCTTTGGAAGGCAAATCAAACGACGTCTTGCAAAAGGAGCTGGATGGTATTACTTCTTGGCTCACAGAGCTGCTATCCCGGCAAAAGAGGAATGACTTTAAGCCAAGAGATGAGGACGTTATCATGATGAGCACTGGCACACAGGTAATGTATACATGATAACTTGGATTTCTCTTGTGACACATCATTAACCAAAAGTGTTGTTCCAGCCCTGTGTGCAAATTGTCGACTTCATCACTCGTATTTATCGTGCTGCCAGCAAGTCACTACAAGGCAAGAATCTCGAGACCTTTTTATTCAAAATCGGCCAGGATTTGCATGCGTAAGTATACAAGGGTGATATGGGAGTGGATGTTTGGATACCACGGAATGGCGGGATTAATCAATGCACATGTGCGTAGTATGTTGTTGGAACATTTCAAAAAGTTCTATGTGACACCCACGGGAGGATTGCTTGTTACCAAGTAAGTATCTGATATGGACATGTCCTACGGCATGACGACATTGGTAGTGTAGCAAGGTGTTAAGTGGTCAATTTTAGGGACATTGCCAAATATGAAGAAGTCATTCAAATGTTCAAGATACCCGTCCTCAACGACATGTTTGATATGCTTCGACAGCTGGGCAACATATTCTTAGTGAAGCCCGAGATCCTCCGATCCATCTTGTCTGAAGGCTACTTGGCCCGCCTTGATCCCAGCATGCTCTATCCTTACTTGGAGAAGCGCGTTGATTTCAAGAGTGCAAAATTAGACCGGGTATTGGGCGTATCCGTGGATGAAGCACCTGCACCTACTGATAGCAAGAGTCAGAGACGATCCCTTTATGTGAACGAGAACACAGTGATCAAAGAGATGCGCAAGAACATTACCAACCGTGATTTCCTTAATCAGGAGTATATGGCCATGTTTCAGAAATAGAAATAGAAATGAAATAAAAAGAGAACGATGCGATACCAACAAGCTGCTGTATATGATTATTGGATTAATGCGAATCTTGCATGCCAAGCAAAAGCGATAGTAAGGGTGAAATGGGTGATGTTTGAGCAAGTTCTTGCACCTTTACCACGAAAGGAATAGATCGCATATGACTTAATAAACTATCGACTATTCGTATCCAGCCATTTGTCTTATGAAGAACAACCCGGATTTTACATGTCACCAGACTTTGTACGTGCGTTCCCGTATAACCCTGGATCATTGCATATTCATCAAATAAGCTTGACAATGAAATAACACAAAGAAAGCAAAACAAAGGACGACAACAACAAACAAATGATGAGTTTAAGAGTGGAGGAAGATCTTCAAGGTACGATCGAGCACAATCTCCCGTTGTGGAGTCTTTAGGTTTCACACGGAAGCTTCCTTTGCGGAGCGGCTGAGACTCAAAAGAAAAAGACGTCGTGATGGGGATGTAGGACAATCGATTTATCCAATACACATAGCATGTTTCATATCCAAAAACAAGAATAGACATGATAAGAGAAAAAGAGACTTTGAACATGTTGATGGCAGTAACAAGAATCAAAAATAAAGTAGAAAATGAGAGCAGGGGTTATAAAAAGTAGAATGGGGGTTGATGATGAGAGAAAGGAGAAAAATGGGGGGAGAAAGCAAATGATACAAAAAGGATCGACGCACCATCCATAAAAGGTAAGGTCGTACCGGAGAATGGCAAGAGCAATTATCACACAGCGTTTCCACCTTTCAGGTTGTCTTTGAGCTTTCTTCTCCATCTTAACATTCCCATTCTTTTCGCCATGGGCACAAACTCTGCAATCTCCACTCGTTCAAAGATATTACAACTATTAGCATGCTTCACATTCTTTCTCGTCCTTCTTTTATCCGTCACTCGCTTTATTCTAGGTATGTAATGCATTACTGCTCTTCTACATATCCGGCAGGGCACACTCACTGATTTTTCTTTTTGTTTCCATAGATCCTCGTGATCGAGCAAGGTGTAATGGCATGTTGAATGAAGGATGGTGGCTAGAAGAGCCGTATACCAAATGGCAGCCATCAGGATGTATGCCACACACATACAATGCAAAGGAAATCTCGACATGTCTCAACCACTCAAGGGTGCTTTATGTTGGCGACTCGATCATGCGTGAGCAGTTTTACTCGTTGACACGAATGGTGCGTGAGATTGATACCAAGGGTCCATTACACATTGATCGCAAGTACGAGTCCAAGGAGCATGGAATGACATTTGAGTTTTGGTGGGATCCATATATCAATTCTACTCGTACAGTGGAGATGCTCAACACCACCGATCCTGACAACCGCCCAAGCTTGCTGGTCATTGGCAGTGGCATTTGGTATATGCGACATCTCGGTGATAAATACTTTGATGAATGGCGAAAGGGTGTGGATCGTGTGATGGAGGCTGTACAATCTTCAAGCAAGGTCGCTGATGCTGTATTATTATCCCCGGTCGAAATCCCTCAATTCGATCGTCTCAACGCTGTACGACAACAACGATTCACCATGGATAAGATCAATCGAATGAACAACTATCTCAAAGGCAAGGAACCCACCCTTGATGTCCAGACACCATTCGCTGTTCCTTTTGCATGGAATTCAATTTGCTCATCAACGGTCAATCAAACGGACGATGGCTTGCATTATAAGCCCACTGTAACCACGGTCCAGGCCACCTTGGGTCTCAATTACCGATGTAACGACCTGCTACCAAAGGAGTTCCCCATGGCCAATACATGCTGTATGCAATATCCCACACCAGCCTGGTATCAAAACTTGATTTTGCTGTACTTTTTAATTTGGATCCCTATTGGTTTCTACGTTCTTAGTCCTGGTAAGTTAATGAAGATGATGGTGGGGTTGGATAAGGATGGTATATTGACTTGCCCCAATCACATAGATTCCCATATCCAATTTATGCGCCGCTTTTATCCTTCTGAAACAACCACCCTGACATCACTCTTCATCTTTGGCTTGGGTGTGGTTTATATGTATATTGGTGACCGTTCTCACTTGTTTGGCAAACACCTCAAGAAATTTGATGCATCTACCTTTGGTTGGCTCATGTTGGTTATGGTTATTGGTGGCATCGTGAGCTTACGACGTAAAAAGGAGGGCGATCAAGGATTCCTGAATCGAGCACAAACCGACGAGTGGAAGGGCTGGATGCAGATCATTATTCTTGTGTACCATTTTACAGGTGCTTCCCAGACACCAGGCATTTACAATGCTATGCGTGTGCTTGTAGCAGCCTACCTGTTTCAGACTGGCTATGGTCACTTTTTCTTCTTTTACAAAAAGGCTGACTTTGGGATGGCTCGTGTACTCAATGTTATGGTGCGACTCAACCTGCTGACCCTGGTGCTCGAGTATGTGATGGACACCAACTATCTCAGCTACTATTTCACGCCTTTGGTCTCATTCTGGTTCGGTGTGATTTGGGTGACCATGTATATTGGCCATAAGCACAATACCAAGGCGTGGTTCCTTTTTGCCAAGATCCTGGTGATGGGTGCTTTAACAGGAGTGTTTATTCACGTGCCAGGTATCCTTGAAGCAACGTTCCAGGCGCTTGAGGTGTTGTTCAACATTCATTGGGACGCTGGTGAATGGAGGTTCCGATTGGCACTTGATGCATGGATTGTTTATGTTGGTATGGTGTTTGCTTATGCTACGCTCAAATTCAATGAGAACAAGTTACACGAACACGCCCTTTGGTCACTTGCCATCAAGCCCGTATTGGCCATCATATCATGCCTCGCTTTATGGTGGTTCTTTTGGTTCGAATTGTCACAACCCAACAAACAAGCATACACGTTGTATCATCCTTACATCTCATGGATACCCATTGTCGCTTTTATCACTCTACGAAATGCTACCGTCTTCCTTCGAAACACCACTTCTGGCTTTTTCGAATTCATTGGCAAATGCTCCCTTGAAACATTTATCGGTCAATTCCACATGTGGCTCGCAGCAGACACCAAAGGCTTGTTGATTGTCCTCACCGATCCATCATGGGCAGTGGGTCTCGGCTGGTTCTTTAACCTCGCCATTTCTAGCTGCATCTTTATGCTTGTATGTTATCACCTTAACCAAGCAACAGGCACTATTACCAAATGGATATGTTCATCCGCAAACAATGCTTCATCCTCCTCCTCCTCCAACACATCCTCAACGACCTCATCCTCCAATCAACATCAACAACAAGACGCCGTGCCACTTTTGCCAACCACGGTGCAAGATAACGACGATACCAAGCCTGAGGACGATGAGACATGGCAACAGCCCTTACCTTCAAAGCCATCTTTATGGCGCCGCGTCGCTGGCGACCTACGAGTGCGTTCATTGTTATTCCTTATTATCCTCGGCATGATCAACCATCTCTGTTAACAACATACACAATCACCATCTCTACATTTGTAATAAAAGCACACCATTTTTCATTGTCCCATATAGAATCATGTGCGCACGCTAAGATGCTCCTAGGATACTAATATAACCTCGTGCGTGTATAATATGTACGACCAACGTGTGTGAAACCGGAACTGTCAAAAGGAGAGCATCATCACCGCCGAGCTTTATGCTCCGTCTATCTGGCCAACTGCGGTTTTTTTCTCCTCTCACTCTCCTTGGACACACTATACAGGTAAGGTTTTGCCAAT
The DNA here is from genome assembly GCA_000697475.1 of Lichtheimia corymbifera B2541. Classification (NCBI taxonomy): domain Eukaryota; kingdom Fungi; phylum Mucoromycota; class Mucoromycetes; order Mucorales; family Lichtheimiaceae; genus Lichtheimia; species Lichtheimia corymbifera. Next base: position 26,146 of record JNEU01000589.1, read on the forward strand.
GGCTTGCTGTCACATCGCATCATGGATGACGGCGTTTTGACAAGATGGGCGTAATGATGGAGTCATGCTGTCTGGTGGTTTGAGCAAGTTGGATTGGGCGATAGGCTGCTGACTTGATAATGATGACGATGCATTGCCATCATCATGGTTGGGAAAAAAAAAAAGAAAAGGAAAAACACATGTGGCACGGACACGTAGAGAAAATAGCAATCCTTGTCAAAAGCAAGACAAACCTGTGTTTAGTGCTCATAGCAGAAACCATCAAGCTGAAGTGAGCCAATGTGCGTTGCACAAAAGCGTGGGCGTCGGGTTGCTTTGTTTAAGGTAAGACCGTTCATCAACGGTTGCACCATATCGATCTTCTCTGGAATACAACATGTCAAATAGGCTGTCGTGTGCGTTAGTATATGCGTGCGCGTGTTTTTTGGTCGTTCAATGACAACTCGATCTTTTTTCCCCAATAACTTGCTTGGGCACAAGCTTCAATTTAGACGCATTATCATCATGGGTGTCTCTGTTTCTTTGTATTCCTTTTTTCCCCTTTCCAAAATTCATTCTTCCATTTCTCATTAGCGTATACACATACGCATATCGTCATACGATGCAAAAGTGAGCAAAGTAAGGAAAAAAAAGAGGATGAACAACAAGCACCCATGATCCTTAGGCGTTCCACACCCGTTGGTGTATAGGCACATTAGTAAATGTCACCACTCTTTCTTCCCCCCGGTTCTCTCGGACCACCCCCCAATCCGTATTCACTCTCTTTTGTAGATGCAACCTTGTTCCATCATATCGAGCAGGCTTTCTCAACATGTTTGTTGGCGTTCGAGAAAACCTTATTATTGTCTTGATTGCCCATCTTATATAAAACCGGATCTACTAGCGTCCTATCGAACAAAAGCTTTTTTTCCTTTTTCTTTAATTCTTTGTACAATATCCAAAGCATAATGTCCTATCCAATTGTTCGACCATTAAATCTTCAAGGAGGTCAATGGTAAGTATTCCTTATCGCCTCTACATTCATAATAGCCTATTGACATCTCTCTCTTTCTCTCAGTTCTTGGTGTGGCAAGTATGGACACAAGAGAAGAGTATGCCCTTATCTCAAGTGAACGACGACAACAAACCCATTTCATCGACATACATCCAACATGATGGCGTTTTCTACGTAGCGTCATTCGAAGCACAAAAACACAAGCACACATGCACCAACATCATCCATCAAAAAAAACAACACACATCGTACATTCTCCCTACGCTTTAAGCTCGTTTGTACATATTCCCTTGTCATGTATTTTCTTTTTCTCTTTGACGGCGCAGAAGAAACAACACCCAAAAGTTTACACCATGTTTTTTTTCATTTTTCATTTTCACAACCCATCACATTGATCTTTCATGCAATCCCTCTTATCTTTCTTTTACGGCAAGCAAATTAACACGAACACAAAAACCCCCCCCCAACCCAACACGTAGTACCTTCTTTTGTAAATGACTTATATATTTTCCATCTATAAAGAGCTCTTTATATGGCCATCCTTATTTGACAACAGTTATCTCTAACTCTAATCATCACGACAGGCCACGGGTTCAAATTGGCCCATATGTGGCAATTGGACAAGAGCAGCAAGATGGGAAAAGAGCGCCCGTGCAACTCTAACTGTACACACTGCGCATCACTGTTATTTCATCCATACACACATCTCCTCAATCGAACCCCCAAAAATAGAACCATCGCTTTGGTGATGACAGTGGTAGTGTGGAAAGTGGGTCGCCGCTGCATCTCGCAGGAAGCCAACGATACATGTACATATACACAATCTGCGGATCATTTGGGATAAACATGTACATCATCCATTGATTCAAGCGATTTCAACCCGTTGTGATTGAATCATGATGACCGAATGATAATAATCCTTTGTGGTGTGATATACATAACATGACAGTGGTGGTGCATCAACATCAATATTATTATATGCCACACTGCCCAAGGACGAACGCCGAAGGAGAGAAAATAGGCGATGATTAACCCATGTCCATGATCGATACAGCTTTATTTATTGATATGCAGTGATCCAGGCTCACCTCAAATCTCTCTCTTTATTTTTTTTACATGTGCATGTAAACCCGGAGCTATCGGAGGGGAACAACCGATTGCAGACAACTCACCCCCAAACTCATAAAACCGCACACCCCATTTGTTCTAGGCAAGAAAGAGACTTGTCAAACCTTAAATGTGCCAGTGTGTGTAATGGTCGGGACACGACTTCCATGTTATAACATGCCGATCCGCGTGAGTGCACATTTTATGTTTATCCACCCACCACCACCCACACGCACACACAAACACACACATATTACACGCGCACAGTCACTAACAAAAGCCCCGTGGAATTGTCGCTCTCACATGCATTTGTCACCCCAAGAATTCCATTCCTTGTTCTTTCATTACCCTGTTTTGGTGTAATATCTTTTGACACTCTTATTCGTGAAAAAGCGTTAAAACTACTACTACTGTACATGAATGATGGAAGACTATCCGATGAGCATGTGCGGTGAAATCATGTGTGTGGTGGTGGTGTTGTTGTTAGTGCTGTAAAAGACAAACAAGTGTCGCATGTTGCGTAAGCGGATGGGTAGAAAAAGGCGTGAATAGTGCGCTGTGTGTGTGTGTGTGTGGAACGGTGAGAGTGTAATGTTGTATGATTGAATGTGGTGGTAGCGTTGGTGATTGAAAGGAAAGGAGAACAAGACAAAATAGTGGTGCTGGCTTTACGATGCTTCTTGTTGTGCATGGAATTCGCGCACAGGTGCGAAAAAGACATGATCCATGGCCTCCTGGGCTGTCAAACGTTCCTGGTGATCGTACCGTAATAAATTATCCAAAAGCGAAAACAATTCATCCGACATGTAACGTTGATTCGAGGCACTGACAAACTTGGTCCATTGCTTGCGTGCATAGCTAAAAGAAGAAGAAACGTTAATCCGATGCATGTATACTCATAGATATGTTGTATCCTTTACTTACTTTCCCATAATCTTTGCAGTATTGGGGTGCAACGTCAAATTGTACTTTTTGAGATAAGCATTCAATTCCTGTGTGCCAAGGACACGGGCAATCTTGACAAGTTGATCGTGGTTGTCTTGACCATTGAAGAAGGGTTCCTTGCGGAAAACCATGCCGGCTAACATGCATCCAAAACTCCACAAATCCAAGCTGTAGTCGTACAACTGCAAATCAACCAAAAGTTCGGGACCCTTGAAGCACCGAGATGCAACACGCACATTGTACTCTGTGCCTGGATGATAAAAGTCGGCGAGACCCCAGTCGATCAAACGCAGCTACACACATTCACGTTGCATAAGTACAAGAATTCACCTTTCATATTCCCTTTCCTTTTTTACCTGTCGCTTCTCATGGTCGATCATGACATTGTGCGGCTTAACGTCCCGATGCATAATACCACGCGAATGGCAGTATTCTAATGCCTACACATAGACATCTTTAGCATCCTAATACTCTCTTTTTTTCTTTGCCCGGCCAAGTACTTTACCTTTAATAACTCGTACATGTAGTAACGCACATCGAAATCACTGAAGCGTGGATAAAGAATCTTGAATTCGGTGTTGTTGACACTTTCAAAGATCAAGGATGGTACACGAGACTATCGAATGTAAAAAGGGCTCTTTAACATTGATCCTTCCCCCAAGACGACCACCACCACCAACCTAGTTACTATCCACTTTACTTACTTGTTCATCCCTGACAACGTCCAATAAACCAATAATGTTTGGACCACCAGTGAGGTTCTGGAGAATCTTGATTTCACGTTTGATCTTCTTCTTCTTGACTGGCTTGAGGACCTTGATGACACACTTTTCGCCATTCAGCGTGTTGACACCTTCGAATACTTCAGAGTATTTACCACGGCCAATCTTGCGAAAGATTTCATAGTGGTCTTGGTTACTAGCGAGAGAGTCAGCCTCGATGCAATAAACACATGGAAAGAAGAGCCTTACCCCCATGTCACCTGGAGTTCCTCGTAATCGTAGTATTCTCGGGGTTGTTGGGCATTGACATGAGCATAGACCCTTGCCACACTGGTTTCTTGCATAACTGTGTCCATGAAAAGAGAAAGGATATAATGTGTATAGGTCCAAGAGAGGAAAATAAAAGGTGTGCGGTAAAGGGAAAAAGACTTTTTTTTCTTGATCAGCCAGCAAGTCAGGCACACAAAGAACACACAACCACTAAAGAGAAAGAGGAAAACAAAAAAAAAGTGGGTGCACAATACGCTTATCAACAAGCGGTCTCCAATCAACCATCACGTACACACACACACACACACATGAGAGTCGTCACGGCAACTTGCCGACCCGCTCAAGGTTTATTGGGAGAAAACACTGGTAAAGGATGTGCCTCGCTATTGAATACATAGTGGTCGAGAGGGATCATATCGTCAGGGCTGAAGAGTAGATAAAGATACTTGAGCGTTTCAGCCTATATAGAAATAGGTTATCAGTGATATGCATCCTCTTAAGAAAAATATATACTTGTCCATACCAAAAAGAATGTGTCCATACGATCATCCTGTGTAGGCGGAATGCTGGTGACATCTCTCAAAGCAGTGTAGCCTCCATCAGGGAGCTTGGTATACTTTTCAAATGCTTCAAAGATCTTCCAGCCCCATTCACTAGATGCATTCTCGTAAGTTCAATGAATCCTGCCTTAGAAAAACCATACATGCATACCGATAGATGGGATCACCAGTGATTCGATACATTAAAAAGATGCTCTCCATAGTTTCCGGCCTCAAGAGGTTATGCCGATCACCGGGATGGATGGATATATCTTGCTGACTGTCTTCTTGGGTATTAAAGTATACAATCTCACTGGCAAGACCAGTTGCAGTGGTGTTGTACATTTCATAGCAAGTGCGTGTGATCTCGCGTCCCAGTTCCAAATCTTGCTCGTCGACATGGGTCATCAATGGCTCTTGTGCAAGACGTAAACCTTGTGTAGCACCGAGAGCGAAGCTGCCACCGATAAAGCATACCAAATGATCCATTTTTGGAGAGATTTGTCCCAGAGAATTGAGATTGTGTAGTTCACCAATAAATAAAAGATTGTTGGGTTGACTGCGTGCAAGCAAATGCTGTCGAATACCACGGACCGATTGTCGATACATGTCCATATAAAGTGGTTCCGATTTCTGAGTCTGGAGGTATTGCTTCAACAAATACTCTAATGAATTTGACATCTTAGTAAGATATGTAGAGGAGAATCTCGCTTGCTTAATACTGACCATAATAGCTATCACCACGCGAACCCAATCGGATCTCGGATGTTGTAAATTTGCCACTGATGGGACTAATACAAATAGATATGCATGAGCTGTTGCTACACACACACAATGTTTTCTTGTCCACTTACTGAATCAAGATGGGGACCAATCCATCGATAGTAGGTTCACCAGCATCCACCAAATCCTTCATCTTGTACATGACGCGTTCAGCAGCATCCCAATATTTGTAATTCCCTGTCAAATGGCTGAGATATTTGAACTCGAGTTGGATGGTAGTGACTTCAGCAGTGCTGCTAGGTACATGAGCTGTGAATGGCAATCCAGTGGATAAGACGATGCTTGAATAAGGAATGCCTGAATTGGTTTGAAACGCTCCAATAAGACGTTGGCCCAAATCGGTCGCCTTTTCGAGGTAAACAGGGTCATTTCCTGACAGGTGGTATGCTGATAGTAATCCTCCCAATACGCGAATGGTGGTCTCAAACACATTGACATCCTGCTTCTTGTCGAAATCCAATCGTGTTGCAACCCATTCACGAGCTTGCTGGTATTCGTCGGTCAGATTCATGAGCAGCATGGTATCCAGGGCATCCACAATCATGAGTCCAATACCACCAGGGGCCCAATCACGGCCTTGATGTCTCAATGGCTGATATTCGTCTTTGCCAAATGCATCGGTGGCATATCCTTTCCAAGCATGTCGAAACGCATCTACAATACGTTGCTGTTTGTAAGCTGCATCAGCATCATCCACGTGATGTAATGACGCCAATGGAGGGTGTTGTGTGAATAAATAAGGTCCTGTAGTAGAAGAAGAAGATGATGGTGGTTGCGGTTGTGGTGGTGACGAGCCCTTTGTGGTATCGCCCTCAGGTCGATGCCAGTCTATCTTATCCTCATTGGTTGAAGGTCGATCGGGAATGGGAGGAATGTAGCCGTTGAGAAGGTCATCGTTGCTAGTATCGGTGTTGATGGAGGTGGTGGTAGTGGTGGTATCTGCAACAAGGTCGTCGGTAGTCGGTGGATTGGAATGGCGATAAACGATCCAGATAGCAACGATGGAAGCGATGAGTAGAATGAGCTGTCGTGGTTTCAAGAATGCTGCCAAGCCCTTGGGAATGATGAGCGATTGCAAGAGAAAAGGACGACGAGTCTAACCTTTGTTCCTCGAAACGGTTTATTATTGAGCTTTTCATACTTATTGTCGTCGTCATAGACAGCCTTTTCATTGGGCATACTCAGACGATGAGTTGGCAGCATGTCAAGGAAAGGAGAATATCAGTTGAGATATATAAGTTTTAGTTTGAGGGCCAAAGGGATAATGATGACACACACACACACACACACTACGAACTATTTATGTTTCGCTCTGTTTGAAAATCAAAACTCTGCATTGGCAGCCATTTAATCTCCTTCCTCTCTCTCTCTCTCTTTCTTTCTCTTTTTCTCGTTCTCTTTCTTTACAACGTCCATTTGTTACCCACTTTATATCTATTCTATGCGTGCCACGCTTCAATTTGACAAAGATAACAACCTTCCATTTCATGATACAGTCTATTCATCGACTCTTACCTTGAAGCCTTTGAAACAACCATGGTCAACACTGCGACAACTACACTAGACGTCGACAACAGAAAACAACGATACGCAATGCCAACAAGTCGCTCACCTTTGACTCGAGTCCTCTCACTTATTGAATGCCCACAATCCTCCATTCGATTCCTTATCCTTGACTGCCCAACAGAATCAACCCTTGATTTCTATATCGAACAATTCGAACAGCTCAACGTCACCACCGTGGTTCGTTGTTGCCAACCCACTTATAATGCTGAACGTGTAAAGTCCCATAACATCGGTGTGATGGATTTGCCTTTCAAGGATGGTGGTACAGTAAGTGTTGTTGTATTTCATGGGGGTTGGGTGTCCTTGAAACTGATTTTCTGCCACAGCCTCCGCCGGATGTGGTGCGTGCTTGGTTGACATTGGTAGAGACAACAAAGAACAAACAACCTGGATCCACAATAGCCGTTCATTGTGTAGCTGGTTTAGGTAAGCCCTTATCCTCGTTCAATGCAATCCATCCTAATCCTCTTTTATAGGACGCGCTCCACTCCTTGTCGCAATTGCCTTGATCGAAATGGGCATGAAACCTTTGGATGCAATCGAATATATTCGTGGGAAACGACGAGGCTCTTTCAACAAGGTGCAAATTGACTACTTGGATCGATACAAACGCATTCTCAAATCATCGTCTTCGTCATCATTCGGATCGTCTTTCTTAGGAAGAATGTTTGGGATTGGCAAAACTATTCAGACATAGTAACATGCAACTTTTTCCTTTTCTCATCAAACATATACACCAATCCAATAAAAAATGCATACCATGCTATGAACCACCTTGTTATCCAAAATAGCATACATTGATGCTGGGAAAGCCAATATGCTTCTACTCATTGATCATAGCCCCCAACTGCCGGATCTAATACCAAACTACACGCGTCATATGCAGCTTGCATACATAACAGCTCTTTATTCATTCGCCTGCACTTGACAAATTCCGTGCTTGGTACCTTGCCTTGAACAGCACTCGGCAGGATCAAAAAGTGGGGGGCCTCGTGTTTATAAGGAATGGTTATAGCTTTTAGAACTATCAAGTGGAGGAGCATCCATATCCAGCAATGCTCTTACAATAATGATGATTTCGTCTTAAGAACGATGCATGGGTGCATACCGCCCAATACCATCAGATGACTTTAGGAGCTATTAGATGATGATTGCTTTATTAGTTTTAGATTTTACCGAAAGCATTATAATATTAAATGATGCTTTTGCTGCGACGGTACGTCATTGAATGATGAAAATGAACAGAGAGCAGGTAATCCCTGCATTCCTTTTTACATATATCTGTTGACATATGCAATAGCAGGTGCAGTGTCAGGATCCAACACGAGAGGTTGAGGATAAGAGTATGGCGAATAGGCTGGTGGTGGCTGTACAATTGGATGTTGGCAACAGCACTCGCTATGAAACACAATGGCCGAATCATCAGTGTGTGCATTATTCCCATTATTGTTATCTTGACCGATGAGGAGTTCCTTGGCAGATGGTGCCGATGGCCCAGGTTCTTCAAGTACTGTGCTCGTATCAGGAGGTGTGGGTATGACAGGTTGTGATGGCGGTTGAGCAGTTGTTGTCGTAGCCGTTGTCATGGGAACCGTGCTGGGGCTGGATGACGCTGTAGTATGGCTATTCTCAATAGCCGTCAATGGGGTAATATTTTCACTGGGAGATGTGACAATAATTGCTGGCAAGTCAACGGGTGCTGGTTGTTGATTTTCTTGCATAGGTAAAACTGATATTTCTTCATCCCGATGTTGCTGTAATTGGCTTTTTCGAAGTTTTCTTCGCCTGAATGCTCTACAATGCCAATACAAGCATATACCAGCACCAAGTCCAAAAGCAATAGCCAAACCACCCGTCAACGAAAGAATAACGACAAGCGCACGTAGATGGCTCTCGTCAGCACGAATTCTATTGACAGTAGACTCATCGTCCGATGAAGTGCACTCTACAAGAGAGACGAGGGCAGTGGCAGTGGCAACTAAAAGAACGCTTGCTGCTGTGCATTTCATTCGCGGGCTAGCATGCACACACACAAAATCGCCTGGTGCTGCTGAAATGTAGAAAGAAAGGAAAAAGAAACAAAAGAATACAGGGGCATGCGTAAGGTTGGTTGATAATGATAATGATACATAATGTGGTGATGATGGCAGTGGTGGTGTGTAAATGATGCAGCACGCTGGATGTGGCAAACTAAAGTCAACCCCTACAGAAATAAGGGGTATAATGCCGGATGGGGAGACTGGATATAGCATACATGTGTTGATTATTTCATGCATTCCCAAGTTAATGCTTGTGCGAATGGGTGCGTGTGTGTGTGTGTGTGTATGTTTATCCTTAGATATGTTGATGCATGCAGCTTGCAAATAAGACGCTGTGTATGACGCAGTAATCGTCCTTTGCTGTGCTGTTGCTGCTGCTATTATAAGACAATGGTTAATACCAAGGAGAGATGCTCGTTTTGTCAACATATTGCTCATACGGAAACGCTGATCCACAAAGCAAGGGATAAAGATGCAAGATGAACGGGGCTACTGTGAGCTCACATGATGGTGATATACATGCATCTACATGTCACAGGATATAAGAAGACGGCGCTTCGTTTTTTTCTCAACTTTTATTACTGCTTTCTCCCCTTTTTCATTGTCATCGCTTTCAATGATCCCCTTTTCTAACTTGACGATATTAGTGATATCATGGATATCGTTGTTGAGAGGAGCATCTAATAAGGGAACAAAATGAATGGCTTATAGGATCGTCTTATCCGCCCACTGTTTATGTAGGAATCGCAAGTGCATCATAGTCAAACGTATGCCGATACTATATACAGCTCCACAACTTTGCTGTAAGCAAGAGGAAATTGCAATGTAGGCAGTAAGTTGTAGGTTTCTACCATTCAACATTTTCTGGATGTTTTTGAACGTCGTCTGCTGCAAAGCTTATATACTTTGGTGTAGCCATGTGCATGAGACCTATTCAACATACCCTTCAAAAATGGTCTCATTGATGATCAAAATCGCAATGTATTATCCTAAAGTAGAATGTTTAAACCCATGCTAATATGGTCGGTCCCTGCTACATTTGATTGTGGAGCCTTTTATATCATCGTTTCTACTAAGGATTTTAAACATCTGTGTATTAGCTGTGTAATCGCTGTATGTCCCTGGCGTATTCATATACCTAATGCACTTTTTAAGTATTCAAAAGAGACTAGCTTGTAAACTTTTGATTTCTTATTGGATAGCTCAACACTGCTACCACCTATGTAGGGAGTTGTGATGATTTACTACTACAATAGCGTTTATCATAGCCTCTCTTAGCATCTACAGCCTCCCACTCAAAATCGTCATAATGGAGCGTTGGCCTTTATGAGAACGAAATTGACCAGCGTGTCTGAACGCATCTTGTGTGAAAGTTTGAAGCTCGAGATGAGCAGTCTCAGGGACAGCAGGCTGCGCTTCCCATCCTTTCATTGGTCCCGCTCCTCCTTTTGGACGCCCCCATTTTAAATTCTCATAATGAAGTGTGCGGTTTTTAAATGAATGAAAATGATCAGCATGTCCGAGAGCACATTGTGTGAAAGTTTCAGGTTCCAGAGAGGCAATCTCAAGGTGATTCATTCTAACTGACATTTCATGAATTTAGACGGGTACGGAGTTTCCGCCGACCATAGTGAATCCCACATTACACCCTCCCATTCAGAACCTTTAAATGAAACGTGGGTTCTTTATTAAGACAAATTTGATCAGCGTGTCCAGGAGCACATTGTGTGGAGTTTTCAGGTTCGAGAGAGGCAATCTCAAGGCCCTGGGTCGTCCACCCTATGTGTACTGCTGTCCGTGCATCGTCGGGCGCTCCCATTTTATTTCTCACAATGAAGCATGTGGTTTTTATTTGAATGGAGTTGATCAGCATGTCGAAGCCCACCGGTCTGACCAAGTTTGACGATGGAAATGGGCAACGGCGGGGGTGTCCACTATACACCCTACATGCGTTCCGTCGGTCCATCATCTCGCCTATATTTGGACCGCCCGATTCATTGGAAAGTCATAATGAAACGTGCGATTTTTAAATGAATGAAATTGATCAGAATGACTCAGAGAACCTGCTTACCAAGTTTCGTGTTCAAAGTGGGCAATCCCAAGTTAATTCATACTAAATGACATTTCAATGAATCCGGCCGGTTCCGGAGTTTCCGTCGACCATAGTGAATCCCACATTACATCCTGCCATTCAAAATCTTTAAATGAAACGTGGGTTCTTTATTAAGACAAAGTTGATCAGCATGTCCAAGAGCATCTTGTGTGGAAGTTTCAAGTCGAAATGGGCAATCTCAAGATCACGGATCAATTTACAGTGTGCATGAATATGTCTGACATTGCCTGAACTATTTAATTTCCACCTCTTCCACCTCCCAACATCTTGCCTCCTCTACCTATTCTCAACTGATGGTGCATTCGAGTACAACTACAACCTGCGAACGATTGCTCTGCTTCAACTCACCATGTCAATCCCACAGCTGTCTTGATCCGATTGTCTTTGACTGAATGGCAAGTCCATGGCGTATGCACAGTCTACCACAACACCCGCGTTACTTGACACTGCACGTTCTCTTGTACACTCCTTTACGACAATCAAACGTAACAGCATTCATTGCAGCAGCTGCTAATAGCAAGGTCTTTACTCCATTGTCTCAAGCAGCGTCCACAGCCTTGTCACTCTACTACGACACACGTTCTTGCACACTTCTCTGCCGCGTCCAAACGAACCAGCAGTTGCTATTAGCAAGGTCTATACACCAATGTCTCGAGTTACTGGTGGCGACTTGCATTACAGCCTTTATTACGTGGACAGCAGATAGCCATTGTATAAAAGCAGCATTATTTACGTGTAGCAACTTGCTTTCAATACATACCGCAATACAAGCGATTTTCGCGTGGTTGAGCTGCAATGGAAGAAAATGACCAAGAAAGTGATATACCAAGAGTTGGATGGAAAGGGAGCGTACCAACAGCAATATGATTCTAATGGATGGACTCGATCAATTGGGGTGATGAGAAATCCTGGAATGTTGCTTTGGTTACTTGGAACATCGTCAGCAGAAAGGAAGGATCATATCATATGGATACGCGAGAATGATGATGAATTGGATCGCATTGAGGGAGGTTATAGCCATTGGATGAATTGGATAGTCGAGTCAAGGCATGCATCAACTTTATTCCAATCATGAATGAAGAGAATAATTATGACGGCAGCAGCCAAGAAGATACCTGTTGACTCTATGTGATGCACTCGTACCTGAATCTTTTAGCGCCTTTTATCATATTTACTTAATAAACATCTACGTTTCCATGTCCTTCTTCGACTTTCATTAATGAACACTGCATTAAGCATACTTATATCACGTGGTTGGTTTCAGGATTGATGGTGACAGGGATGAAGTTGGAATAGAAATCTGAAGGCTGGGAAACGAGACCGAGCCATATCGAGGGCCCCTTTGGTCACATGTGTCATGATTGAACATCACGACTTGACCAGTATCCATAAATCTGCTCTCGTTGACAAGCGTGTGGGGAGCAAATCAAGTGCTTTCGAGTCGCCAGGTTGACTGGCTTTGATCTCAATGAATTTCCTGTGTGGTACAGCTTGAGTGATCATCACGCATTGCTTTCTTGTTTCCAATAGCCCCACTTTTAGCTCCCTTTCCTTTGAGTTCTGCGCACCAATGGACGAGGAAGGTAATTGACTACTTTTATTATGACCAACTACTACATTTAAGGGCTGACTTGATTCCTCGACGACCTTTAGAAATCTGTCGTGTGTGTCGTTGTGGAACGACTCCCGAACAGCCTCTGTTCCATCCTTGCAAATGTTCTGGCAGTATACGTCATGTGCATCAGGATTGGTACGTTTGTAGCAGTGGCTCCTATGTTTGCATGGGTGTATTCGTGATACTCATCGTGGTTTACTACTCTTATGCAGCTTGACGGAATGGCTTTCACACAGCAGGAAAAAGTAAGAAGGGTAGTTGATATGACAACTTTATGTTTGACACATTGTATTTCTCGATCAGATATTGCGAGCTATGTGAACATCCATTTGCGTTTACTCCAGGTACGATGGTATAGAGAGGAGTGGGTGGGTGGGGGAGGGGGTTGTAGTGATATGTGGTATACTGATAATAATTACGTTATTCCATAGTGTATCGCGAGGATATGCCTGAACGTCTTCCATGGATCTTGTTTATTCGACAACTCTACAAAAAGTCAATCACCATTCTATGTGTGGCTACTCGAGCAATATTTGTTTCATGTACTTGGTTCATCTTGATCCCATATTTGACGGTGTGGAACTGGCGCTTTTATCTTTGGAGCGGAGAAAACCTTGCTGCACAGCTTGATCGTCTTCAAGATGCCCGAAACAGTACGCACGGACCCTCTATCAAGAGTAATGACACTGCGGGTCCATCATCATTCAGCAATAATACAATATCAGCCAATGACGATGGAAGTTTATATGCTTTCTTCAATCGAATTGATATGAGGTATATATATTATGTCATTAGCTACGGTGATCGTGATACTAATGAAGCTTTCAGGACTTTTTGGAGCGATTGCTTTGAAGGACAAATGATTGCTTGCACCGTGGTTGTACTATTTGCAGCGGCTTTTTTATTGCGTGAATGGCTTGTTCAGAATATCCCCACCGAACTTGACGTGGATGAAGAGGAGGAAAACGACCAAAGAGCTGAGACACCCCCATTAGCTCCTACCATCGCAAGAGCAGAATCGGATGAGGATGATTTAACGGACGAGGAATTTTATCATCATATCGAGCCGCCGCCCATGGATCTAATGCTACAACAGCCTCATCACCCCCATCATAATGGCGGACGATACACCGAGAACTTTATCGAGTCGAATGATCACATTTTCAGAGGAGATGGCAGCAGCAACAGCAGTATCGGTAGCGATTCTGAGGATGAAGAGGCTGATCATGAAATGCTTGTACCACGTGGTGAACCACCGAATGCACCTTTTATGCGACATATGGATCATCATCAACAAAACTTTGATATACAACAACAACAGCAGCAGCAACGTAGAGAAGAGCACCATCCACCACAGAACAATGCAGCGCCAGCAGTAGTGGATAACAATAATGAAATGGATGAGGAGAACCTGGGTGACGAGATCGATGGTGTCCTTGAAGTGATTGGAATGCGTGGCAGCTTTTGGATGTTGGCACAGAATTCTTTGCTCATGACCTTGCTCATCAGCCTTTGCCTGGGGATCACTATTTGGATGCCGTATATTGTGGGTATTAGTTTCTTCATGGTAAGTCTCATTCATTGGTGAAATTATCAGTAGCTAACGTGTATCACGTAGGCAACACCACTTGAAATCGTAAACGGTGTCTTATGGCTTGTTCGTAAAGCGACAGATCCAATCTTGGACAGTATCTTTTACCTTTGTATTGCACATATTTGGCCGTTTGTCCTGGAATTCTATCGGTCTTATCTCAATCCCTATATCTCGCATTATGTTGAAAGCCTTGCTCAACACCCATTCGCATATAACCTGATGGCAGTATTTCGAAGCTGTGAGCGATTTGTATATTACATTTTCCAGACACATGATCATCCATCATCTTCCAAGGCCTCCTCCTTCTTTGACAGCGCTCGTTCTTCGGTTGCAGGATCAACAACAACAACACCATCATCATCGTCATTGGCATTTGGAGGAGAGAACCTGTGGATCTCATTACAACATTATCTTGATCAAGTACAACCAATATTGGAATCAATATCGAGTATTAGTCGTGGATTTGCTATTGGAAAAACAGGCTATGATCGATTCATGTGCGTATCAGCTGGTTATGCCGTGATATTCTTACTCATTGCCTCGGCCCATGTACGTTCGTCCCATGGTTCTCACAACGAAGGCGGTGGCATGTTTACAAAGACGTTTCGACAAATGATACGGCAGCAAAGCATTATTCTCAAAGTGGGCATGTTTATTACCATTGAGCTATTGCTATTCCCAATTGTATGTGGCATTTTATTGGACGTATCTTCATTACCAGCATTTCGAAATGCTACCATCAGCAGCCGCATCGAGCACCTGCAAGGTTACCCACTCGCATCCATATTCCTACATTGGTTCCTAGGCACAGCTTTCATGTTTCTATTTGCAGCAGTCATCACCATGTGCCGTGAATGCATTCGTCCAGGAGTGCTGTGGTTCATTCGTGATCCTAACGATCCACAATTTCATCCAATCAAAGAAATCGTCGAACGTCCGGCTCTATCACAGTTGCAGAAATTGGGCGCCAGTAGTATCCTCTATGCCATTGTCATTATCTCAGGTGTCAGCACGACTGCTTGGTGTCTCCAATTACTAAGGCTTGATATTTTACCTTTACGATGGCATATGCTGTAAGTTTATGAAACAAACTCAAGGGCTGTTGTTTACTATGCTAACGTGTACCTTATTGTTGGAGACATAGGCAGCCATTATCAACTGTGCCTATCGATTTCCTTGTGATGCACATTGCAGTACCTGCCATGATACGCTATCTACAGCCAAAGGCAACCATCAAAAAGCTGGCAATGCAATGGATGAAACTATTATGTCGCGGCTTACGTTTATCATCGTATATGCTCGGGGAACGTCATCTTGATGAAGAAGGTGTATATCGACATCCAGCTAACAATCAGCCATGGCGTCGATTATTGTTTTGGAGTCGCCAGCATCCATCTTTTGCAACTCCCACCAGCTATGATTATCTTGATGGCACAACACCTTTTATGCGCGATGGTCAATTTGTACTTGCTCCTAAGCTCGACAACATCCCATATGTACCTGGACGCCGTATGCTGGTACCTGTTGATCCAGAATCACTCCAAATCTTGGATCCTGTGGAGCGTGAACTCGGCCACCCTGCTGCATCCGGTACTGAGGATATCTTAACCAACACCACTATCGTATATCTACCACCACTCTTCAAGCAACGCGTGACATTGTTCCTATTCACCATGTGGACAACATCAATTGCCGCCGCATGTGCCGCAACAGCCTTGCCGATAGTACTGGGACGATGGGTATACCGTACTGCACTTGGTCCATCGGTGGAAGTGCATGATGTCTATGCATACTTTACGGGTGGATTCCTTCTGGTGATGTTGACATTGTTAATCGTTCATGTGGCCAAAACAATTGCCGGCATGTATCGGTCGGCGAATCCTTCGATGGCATATGGTTATTTGAAGCAAAGGTTAGGGATGGCCTTTTATTTGGTAAGTAGCAAGGATGGAATGAATACTAGCGAAAGCATGACTTACGCTTTATCATTATAGGTCGGCAAGCTCTTGTATATCGGCATTACGATGGGATTGATGATTCCGGTGCTTCTGGGCTTGATTACGGAAATGTATTTGGTTATGCCGATGCGAGATTTGGGTACCCAATCACCCTCAATCGAATTGCTGCCGATATGGACACGTGGATTTGTGTGTATGAGCATCATCCGTGGTATGACAAACCTTGTACCTGAAAACGAGTGGCATAATCGAATCAATGCGGTAAGTTGTTTTACACAATCCGATGCTGTTTTCTCATTCATTTCGAATCCAGATCTTCCAGCCCGATCTTCACGCTGTCAATATCCGTGATCTTACCACCAAAGTTGTGATGCCGGCGATGGCAGTGGGTCTAGCTGCAATCTTGGTTCCATTCGCTAGTGCCATCATGCTTATCAAATCGGGTGTTTTCGGTAAGCTATTTGGTAAATGTTGAATGGACCATGGGCATTAAGCAAAATCAAATAGGTGATATGGACTCAACAACGCGTATTCGGTTTATTCAATCAATGTATCCGGCTGCAATGGTGACGGTCGTGGTGTATTACCTATGTCATGTGGGTGCAAAATTCATGCAAAGCTGGGTACAAGCGGTTCGTGAAGACAACTACCTCGTTGGTACCATTTTACACAACCTCGAAAGCTAATAGCTGCTGTCCCATATCCATCTTTTCAATACTCTCTGTTACATATCATGCCTTTGTGACCACCCATTGTATATTCAATTATCATTTGCATTTTCATTTGACTTGTCCCTTTGCTCTCTTTTTTCTTTACATATTTGACCTCTTTTTTCTTTGCTTTTACCGCCAATATATTATATATACCTTATCCGCATCGGATTTATGGGTCTGTTTACCAGATCATGTCAAAAGGGTGTACTGGGCATGTCGCTAGATAGATGATAAAAATGGAATTGCATTGCAGAATATCTTTTTTTTATCGGAGCATAAAGGTTACAGGCCACGTCAGCATTACATTGTCAGCTATCCGGGATCGTGGTTACTAAGGATATGAAAAAAGGAGTAAGCCTGCGCACCTAAATAAAGCGGCACATACGAGCGATCCATGCTACTGGATTTCATTTAAGCTTATCTGAAGAGAGAGAGAGGAAAATGCTTTGGCTGATGAGCCTCTACTGCCGTTCATGGTATGGTGTGCGCACAGACATCCAATGGCCATGCATTTGTTGGATGAATGCATGCTATAACTTGCGTCAAACTATATGTGATCTAGTGTAATCCTTGGTTGTCAAATCCCCGATCCGTCCCGCTCTTTGATTCATGTGACACCTCTATCGCAACACGCGTGGGTGCCACCCAATGCATAAGGTTGCCTGCATGCAAAGTAATGATCATGGTCAGCTACTGATTAAAGCCAACATGCTCCCAGTATGGGTCTTAAGGTGGGTCCCAGGGTTGTCATTTATGTGTACACCGTATTTTCTCGGTTATCTGGAATTGTTTTGATAGCCTACCAAAAATGGATATTGACTTGATGATTCCTTAAATTCTTGTGTATCCTTGCAGATAATCCTCCTTACATTACATTCATCAAAATAAAGCCGGCAGTGTCTAGACAGAAAAGAAGATGACGATGATTCAATATCTTGTATGCTGTAGCGGAGGTAGTGGTCGAGAGCAAGGTGAGTCCGAGAAAATGAAGAATATAACGTGTCATCAGCTTAACTTGAAACCGTTAGTGCACCTTTTTTTCCCTTGCAGCCTTTTCGCACTAAAACGAACCAAGTAAGCATTGACGGTCATTGTTTCTTTATTACCTTATGAAATCATCATTCATCCCCAAATGTTCTCCTTGCATGGTTGATAATGGACCCATGAGCATGGAACAATGAACGTCAAATAACAACGGGAACATCTTTGAAAGAATGATACGAGTGTACAAGCTGCATGCGACGTCCCTTTTTTGGAAGCAAACGGGCGTCTTAACCACTTTGGCAGGATACCGCGCGCATTCAGATTTCCGTGGTGGTCATTGCTGTTGTCGTGGTATTTGTGTTGGGTTCTTTTTCGCTTTTTGCTTACGATGCTGATATCCTTCCTCCCTCATCTTTCGTAATCTCCGAGCCCGCAACGCGGCGACAGCGTAAAAGTATTGTATTGCTTTGGTAGCTACACCCATTTTATTCGCTTTTCAATATAAAGGGTGTGTTTGGAAAGATCATCGTTCTTTGTAGAACATCAATTTATTGGCAAAAGAGAAGGCGTGATGAAAATTAACTTTGCAATTACATTGCGTGCGTATATAGGGTGACCCTGATATCGATCGGGTCTACATATGATACCCCTCCGCATACATACACACGCCCATTACAAATGATACCCCGCTGCTATTGATGATGGTCATCAACCTGTCTTGTGGATATGGAATAATTATTGGCTAATTCTCGCAAGTTGGCGAGCCCTTTGCTTCCATTGCCATTCAACTTGATCAATGATCCCATACATTTCCCGTCATTACCCATGTGGTGATACAACCTTTCCCTTTTATCCATTGTAAGGGGTGAGGGGGATAGCTGAATATTTTCATCCATTCGCGCCACATACCACAACAACATGCATCCAATTGCGGTCGTTGATAGTGCAGTGTGACGATTAGAATGGAGACATCAGACCGCTCATAATAATAGAAAGCGGCTGAATGTGTCATGTGTGTGACGCTACGATATCGGCATGTCCCTGAGCTCTTTTTGTCTTGTTTCGGGTGTAGGATGCTTTTTGTGTTTATGAGTATTGTGCTGCAATGTTGGTAAAGCGCCGCTCCAATGTATAGAAAAGAAACTCGGATGTCGTACAGAGTATATTGCCTAGACAGAATGGGAGAACAAGATTAAACCTGCATATATAAAAAGGTTTGTCAAGAATGCCGCCCCTTGCCACGTTTTATCTTTTTTCATCACACACACTTCTTTTGAAAGAGCTTGGTTCTCTTGCGTTGCCATCTACAACAGCAACCCCCTTTTCAGTCCTTGAACAATAACCCCTTACCTTTCCTTTCTTTGAACAATGAAGCTCTTGCTTTTGATTGCCCTTGTCATGGCTACGTTCTTTGGAACGCTGGTTAATGCCATGCCCCTTCCAGAATCCTTCCATGAAGTATCGAGTGCCCACTTGCAAAAGAGATGCCACCATTACAACAAGCATCATTCTGCTGTGTCTTCTGCCTCTGCTAGTCACCATAGCAAGGATAGATCAGGTGCTTCGAAGACATCGTCTGCTGCTCACCACAACAGTGACAATGACAAGGAAACCGCTAAGCCTACTCACACCACCAAGGCTCACCATCATAGCAGCTCCAGCTCCAGCTCTAGCTCCTCGAAGCATCACTCGTCGTCGTCTTCTTCTTCTCACCATCACAAGCCAACTAAGACCACCACGACTGAAGAGCCAACTACTACCACCACATCGACCACTACCAAACACAAGCCCACCACCACTACCACCACCACGACTACTACCACGACTCCAACTCCCGAGCCTACCACTACTACCACGACTACCACCACCACTACTACCACGACGACCACTACCACGTCTGACAAGCCCAAGCCCACTGATGGCGGTGGTGGCAGTTATGACCACAGCGGTGAAGGCACATGGTAAAATGACTCTTGAATCTTGCAGAAAGATCATTCTTGCTGACTTGTTCATTGTTGGATAGGTACACTCCTGGTTTAGGTTCGTGTGGTATTACCAACTCTGCAAGTGACTATATTGCCGCCATGAACCACGTTGATATGGCCAATGGTGCCAATCCAAACAATAACCCTAACTGCAACCGAAATGTCCAAATCAAGGTTGGTTATACAATGGAGGATTTTCTTACAGCCTATTGACCATGAATATATAGGGACCTAAAGGTACTGTGGAAGTCACTATCACTGACACTGTAAGTACATCTTAAAATCCAACGTGATCAATTTGACTCATCCTTGTTTCATACAGTGTCCCGGTTGTGCGAAGGGTGATATCGATCTTAGCCCCGCCGCTTTCGAAGAATTGGCAACCCTCGGAACTGGTCGTATTGACATTGAGTGGAAATGGCTCGATTAGTCAAGTATTTTTATATATAGTCAAGAATTTTTCACCAATGTATTACTTAGCCATACACAAAAGAAAAGCAACAGCTGATTTTCATCTGCCGTGTATATGCATTGATCCGTTGTTGCCATCAGTACCGTGAATCGCGGTATTAAGGATGTGTGTATGATAATCATTATGTGTGAGGACGCCTTTGTTTTAGCTGGTACAATGGAAGTATGTACAGAGGACATGTCATTTAAATGAAGTATTGATTAGGATACTCTAACGTTTGCGTAAATGCTCATATCAAATCAAGACACCCTATTGGATCATGATGGACGTATTATACTTTATAACAAAACGAGAGGGGGAGAGGATGAAATACAAAAGGGGAGATGTGTTATTAAATAAATCGGATTACATTCACAAAACAATTGAATGAAGATGGATGGTCTTGTTCACTACTCTAATTACAACCGCCGTGCAAGTGATTGTTCGATATACTTGTTGATGAAATCACGACGTTCTTCCATATCCATTCCAAATTGCTGTGATAGGACATCACGGACCTGCTTCTTGGTGAGCTGCATCAAATCATGGGTGTCGAGAATACGTTCAATGGCATTGACAATAGCCCGATCTGTGGGTTGCTGTTGTGTTGATCTTTCACTGCATCGGCTTGCATTGCCCCTACTGCAATAAGAGCTTCGATCATCTACTACGGATGATGCGTATGGTGCATAGGGTGGTGCTTCTTCAGGATGGTCTTCCCAATAAATCATATCACGCTCATGGTCATCCCAGCGTTTGGTTGGCACCGTACTTGGGTCAAATGATCCTTCGTCTGGTCCAACGGCTTTTTTGCTGCCACTCTCGCCCACAACAATACGTGTGTTTCCCCATGAGAAGTCATCAAAGTGCCAAAATGCATATAATGGAACGAGGAATGAAAACACTGGTATGGCAAGAATGTATACAATCATCCATGCAATATGCTCCCACTATAATAAGATGGATTAATATCGTCAAGTAGATCTTTGCACAATATAACTTACCTTGCGACGCATGATGAAGATGATAGCTTGTAAGCCATAAACGCCGGCCAGAGTAATCATGGATATAAGTGGCACTTGAGAGGTACTTGTACTGAGTTGATAAATGAGATAAATCAAATAGCACACAACAGCTGGCATCACCAATGTACTCAGCAAATCGAGCATGACCACGAAACGCATTGAGAAACAACAAAAACCACATAGCTGTGGTAAAAACATAAGCTCGCCAAGATTGTGAATAGTTGAATTGATCCATCGGCGTCGTTGTGAAAGCAATACAGGCCATCGATCTGGGGCATTGGTCATGCAGGCAGCATCAGCTGTGAATTTAGTCTTGTACGACGGGAAATGCTTGAGGATGAGTGTAGTCAAATATCGATCTTCACCGAGATGCAGTAAATTCTTCATGTGCAAGGTATCAACATTCGTCTCTGCATAGTCATTGATAACCTGATGCGAGACAAGCAGAGGGCGATTGGTAGGACTGCGTACTCGATACATGCAAAAACATCCTGGTAAGCATGTCACTGATCCAAAAAGGGATTCAAAGGCCTTGGAAAGATAATGCGAAATGTAATATTCGTAAACTTGAATCATTGTCACCCATGTGTCGTCTTTGTTGAGAATCTGTGTCTCACCACACAAACCAACAATCTTTGGATCATGCACAAAATGAGCAACCATTCTTGTGAGAGCGTCAGGTAATACTTCAGTATCGGCATCAATCATGAGCACCAACTCGTAAAAGCTTGGGTGGACACCAATGACATTTTTGAGCTCATGGTACATTGTCAACTCCAGTGGTGTCATAGGCATGTCATAGTGCACCTTATTAAGGAATCGCATCAACACCATTTGTGAATCACGTTTACCCCGGTTGCCAGCCTTTTGTCGTTCAGATGGTGTTCCAACCTTGACAACAACAATGTATGGAACCACGTGACCCGCATGTTCATAGAGACCAGAATACACCTTGGCCATGTTGTGTTGTCGTGCACCTTGTGCCAATGCTAAGCATGATACCGCTGGTGGATCAGCAGCCTCGGGATCAACGCCCAAAATGTCGAGAACAATACGTGGAGTGCTACGATCGTTGCCGCTTCCCACAATCATTCCATCTGCAATAATGAATAATAGCTTGCGTTTGTCGTCATATCGTAATGCTGCAACCGAATCAATCGTCTTTCGTAATGATTCTTCGCCTTCTGTGTAACATGGCACTTGACATACAACGAACTTGTCGTATTCATCATTGCTTTCTCCCTTGTGTCCTGCACCTGCCAAGAACAATGCTGCCAAGAACTTGAATAAAATGACGCTGCACAAGAACACAGTGATCAATAAAAGCAAGTATTCGGAAAAGAGGCATCTTGCTGAATTGCGGCTGTCGACCTTGCCGACAAAGAACAGGTTTCTTAAGCATGTCAATTGTCGTGCACGCTTATCGCTATCCATTGGCAACGAATCAAAATGTGCTGAGATATCAGTGCCAGCTAGCTGTCGAAAGAGCTCTGTGATACCATTGTCGATAAAATCTTGGCCAATGAGCGTGCCATTGATAGGCTCTTTTGAGTTGACACCAACACCACCGAGCATGTATGAGGTAAGGTCGTAGATATTGTTATGCAAGATTGCCCATCGTCTCTCGGTACGAATGCCTCCTACTTGAACAGGCCATGTTGCTTGGTTACTGATGTCCTCTGGATCGTATCCCATGAAACCAAGGCGATAGTTCTTTCTCAGATACATCATTTTTTCAAAGTACCAATCAGGTCGATAATCGTCATTCTCATTGCCGTATCGGAAGTCATGAAACCTTGCATTTGAATCGGTGATATTGATGCGTGTATCAAGAGTCACTTGTAATGGTACTGGCGCGTTGTTACCATCACATAATGCAGACACCTGTACCGGAAATAAGTCGCTGATATCTTGCCCTGCATATTGTAATAATGCGCTATTGGGGATCACTTCGCTTGCCCAATGTCTTGGTGCATATGTCGATAGATCAAACACTTCACCACGTATCGCAACATAGGCATTATCTCGGCTGCTCCGTGCTTGCAATTCGCTTTGTGTGTATACGTCTTGATGTGGGCATAATAGTTGTCCGAAAAAGCAAATGAACCAAATCATTGCTCCACACAATAAAAGGATCAACATGCATAGTGTCACTTTTTCACGCCATGCCATCCGGATATCGCTGCGTCGCATACCACCCATTTTGCTAAGCATTGCACTCGGGATCCACCATGTTGTCAGCCATGTCAATGACGCCCAGACTCCTCGTGCTTTGCTGATCTTGCGTTTTGGCTTCTTGTCTTTTTTCTTTTTGCCATCATCCACATTTTCAATCATATTGACAGTAGCACCTCCTTTGGTAAAGCTGGATCCATCACATGTTTGAGATGCTGTGCAAATGGACCCTGAGTCATTGAGATAATGATCATCGGAAGAGCACACCGATCCGGTATCGGCAATGGAGCCTCGCATCATATAGGATCCTGCATCATCACCCATTCCTCCAATTTGGCTATCATTGTCTTCATCTGGGTGTTAAGGTAAATGTATATTAGTATCATCAAGATATCACATGATGACAAGATGATACCTACCAAATGGAATGCCCTTAGCAGCACAACGGGCCTTTCGTTGCTCACGCTTTTCCATGGCCCTTAAACGGTTCTCTAGCATCATCCATGCATGGCCGTGCAAATAAACCTACATCAAATGTATTTAATAACCTTCCTTTATGATACTATCATCACTGTACCTGTTCTTTGCCAATTATCATCATACGTGCGTTCCAGTTGTAAGAGCTCATTACAGCTTGACACTTGAATCGGTCATCGGCGTTTGGTGTAGTTGTTGCATTGGGCGTTTGATTGATGATCTCGGTGTATCGCTCACAAAACTCAGATAGTGTCATCATTGAGATGTATTCGTTACGTGCACGTACGGTCAAATCGAGCACTCGTAACATTTGCACCTGTGCTGCCAGCTTTTTCCCATCGCATGAACTCGGCAAATGCAGATCATTGGGCTTCAAACATAACACCCACCATACTTGGGTCTCTTGTAAAGTCGTCTTGAGTTCTTCCAAAGCATCATTGATCTGTGCGACTCGGTGATGATTATTTGATTGCTGTTGCTGTGGATTTCCCTTCTCGCTATCCTGTTGCTTTCGCTTCAAGGAAGGTGATCGGCGTGGTTTGGATGATTGTTGAGCGGATACAGGCGTGCTGTTATGGCGTCGACTGGTGGTGCTGGTTACTGTTTTTTGCTGAAAGATCTGTTGTAATACTTCGTTTGTACATCCATCCTCTTCACTCAATGCCACGAAATCCGCATTCAAATTATCAGTGGCATGGGCTGTGTCAAAGTACTCACGTTTGTATGTTGCAGGTCCTCCAAAGTGCTGAATACTGAAATAAGAGGGTCCTTTCTTTGATGTCAATTGGTGCCGAGAAACATATGCATCCAAGTTATCGCTTTGGGTTGCAACTTCTTTCATGATATCTGCCACACCAGTGCTGCGGAGTACGACAGGCTGTTGTCTTAAATCACGATACACTTCACTGTGAGTGTTGGTCAAATGATCTAGCATAAACTGGTGCATCTTTTCATTGGCAAAGTTGATGGCAAATTGATCGAATGTACTTGAACCCAGATCCTGCCCGGGAAAATCAAGCAGACCGAAAAAGTTTTGAAAGGCTGGTTTGCACAGTTTTTTGTTGATTACTTCAACGATCCATGTAAACACAAGCGAGTATAATGTCTGAGCCAACACATCCCGTTGACGAGAAGCTTGATCCGCATCCAGTACTGTTGTAACCATATCCTTCTTGACAAGCTTCGTTTGATACATGAGCACATTTTCGAGTGCTCTTGGCTCGACACCCATGAGCTGTGCTGTAGTCTCGAGTTCTTGCGGTGTCTTGACGACGACTTCATCCTTGCCGGGTGGTGGTGGTGCAAATTGAATGTTGCCCAAGTGCAAAATAGCTGCCAATAGCTGTATCAAGTGCGTAACTAAGTTCTTATTGCTGGATCCCAATATCGCCTTTAGGTCAGCTTTCAATTGTTGTAGGTGCTCTTGGCTATCAAGTGTTGTAGATTGCAATAATCTTGCTGCCTCTCTCGTCTTGTACAAATAACGTAAATGACAGCCATCACCCAACTGCAGTGATTTATCATGCACAAGATAATAAAACACGTGAAAATTCGAGGTTGTCTCATCGGATTCTGTCACACGTGAACGCTCTAGTAAATAATCGAGGAACTTGGCACCCATCATCCTTCCTCGCTCATTCATCTGAAATTCCACAAAGCTGCCGTATCGTGATGCATTGCTGTTGCCAAGTGTCCTGCAATGGCCAAAAGATTCAAGTACCCGATACGCTCGCTGCACAAGTTGCTGTACACGATCCACCTTTTTGTTGCCGCTGCTCAATGTCATCAAGTGCTGCAACACCGTTTCTCGAAGGCTTGTTTTGCCGCTACCTGCCACACCCCTAAATACATGTTTTGCTTGGTTAATGGTGGATCGTGTGTATATATATATCTGGGATACACATGCCTGAAAATCATTGATTGATCTCGTCCAGATCGACGCATATGGAAATAGGCTTGATTGACATGTTGAAATATGTGTGGGTCGAGTAGCTGTGATGATGATGTGCTGTTGTTGTTGTTGGTTCCCCCTCGAGCAGGCTCCTTGTATTCGTTCAAGTATTGTTCGCTCACTTGTGCAAGAGATGTGCCGATAATGTCTTTGTATGGATTGACGACGACGAGTGTTGCATTACGTATTCGTGTATAAATCTTATCTTGGAGGAATCGTGTTCGTATAGCATTGACAATCGCATCTTCTGTCAGGTGACCAAGTTCAACCAAATCATGCGGCTGTTGGCTAGTGGTGGTTATTGCTGATCCGCTCATGATGCTATATGCGAGTGGGTGTGTATAGATATCGTAGTCGCTCTCGTCGCTCTCTCCAGCTATTGCTCAGCTCAAACTCCTTTGTATCAAGTGGTGGATGATGGTTGCAGTAAAGAAAAAAAGGTTGGAAAAGAGAGAAAGAAGGAGTCGCCTGATTATTTTCTTCATCAACAACATGCTTTTTGGTCCCTAACCCCTTCATCCCCTTCTCCTCCTCCATATCGCAGCTGAATGTGTATCAGTTAAGTAGTATAATGTGCGTGTATGCGACGTATATGTGTGTGCAGCACAGCACTGCAACCCCCTTTTTTCACTTACACTTCCCCCCGCCTCCCTGTATGCTCTATGCTTACTCCTTGTCTATATTCTTGCCCATGGAACGTGCTTTCTTGCTTTTCACTGATAGCTGAGTGTAGCTCTCCCCTTTTTTTTCCACTGACATCCGCTCGCTGTCATTTATCATCTTTTCCCGACATTACTGCTGCTGCCCATTTCATCCACAGTTGTAAAGTGCACTTGGTGATGTTTGTTATCCCTTCCTCACACACCGCATGGTTTCAAATCCGAAAGTGTATGCACATGTTGTTATGTTTGTTGCTGGCGGTATATAAATAGCGATGCTTTATAACTCATCTCGAGAAAAGGAAAGCGTCTGATTGTTGTATTTTGGCAATGTGATATCCTTGGAAAGACCAAAGCCGTATGATCCCCAACCGAGCGTACAGAAATAATCCTCCAAAAGTTTGATAGCTTCATCATCGCCTGCTGCACCAAGTGCCACATGGAAAGGGACCAAGTGCTAACAGAGTACCATCATCAGTATACGCAATTACATATATAAACCACATATATATCTTCCTTCTTACCTCGGCTGTCGGATGGCATTCACGAAAATGAGGATGTCTATCAAGCAAACATGCTTCTTGCTTACGTGCATCGCCCTAAAACAGATATCGCATGAGCTACTGAATCACATGGCAATAAACCAATAACTCACAATTTGGGTACAAGCCAACTTCTCCATTTGCTTGTCAAAGTCAATGACAAATGATGGGGTCGGTTTTCCAGCAAAAGACCAAAGACCACGTAGATTGTGTACTGCACTGCCGCTGCCGATGATCACAATATTCTCGTCTCTGCATATGCATACATATAAGTTATCTATCTTACATACATTCATGCATTGAAACTCACCTGAGAGGAGCAAGTGCTTCACCCATCTTTGTATGCATTGCCATATCCTCATGTCCAAAAGTAGATACTTCAACAATAGGAATATCCTTATTGGATTGCATAGCTCGCTTCAAAGGCACCCATACACCGTGATCGTTGCCATATTGTTGCCCCGTCGCCTTAACCCCAGCCTGGATAAACATTGGTTAACCACACCCGTGTCAATCAACGTTTCCAAGGTGTTGATGTTACCTGTTTCAATAATCCAATGACCTTCTCAGCAACAAGAGGTGATCCTTGATGATCCCAGGTTTGCTCATAATATCGTTGAGGGAAGTTGTAAAAGTCGTAGATCAACTCTGGCTTTTCGGATGTGTCCACTGTAAACTTTGATAAGTGATCATGCATGAGAATCCTCATCATCAGCTGACACCTACCAAAAATGCCGTTCTTGCCTTGTCCTTGCCAATGGGCACTGATTACCACGATCGCACTTGGCTTGAGCTGCTTGAGATACTTTCCAAACCAAGTGTAAAAGTCTCCTGGCTTTTCTTTGTCTTCAAGAAGGTTGGGACCTAAATGACGAATGAGCTATTATCGAAACGTTTCCTTTTGAGCGACCATTACCGCCATGGGAAATGAAGAAAACGGGTGCTTTCATTGTGGAGTTGGTTGTCGATTGTGTGCAGTAGTTGAATGCGGTGGTAGCAAAAGCAAAAGAAGAAGCGAGTGTTGAGAATCGAACAAACGCACGTTGCATAAACAGCAGCCGTCCCCGGATTACCCGATTCCATCATTTTATACAATACTGTGCTGTCTTGCTTGGTAAGACATGACAAACCCCATCGGATGGCGTCATCGGTCTCTTTTTCTTCAACCATCTTAATAATAATAACTACTCAACGTAAATGGAAATAAAGATTTCTTGTTTTTGATATACATATTGTCGCCGTGGTAACAAGGGATGGGCATTGTATGAAAGACATTCTGGGTCATAAGGTGTCCATGGCATTATTGGATGAACTTGTCCATTGACTAATTATTCGGGCATGATTGTAAAGGTCCTTAAGAGTCTTACTGACACAATGAATCACCTCTTTATCCCGTCAAAGCCGCGCGCCAGGTGACACAAAAAGATCACCCATTGCTTGATTCACATTCGGCATATTGTTTAGCGCACATGTCAAAGGGTGCCTCTCGCTGTATACCAATAAGACAACCATCTTACTACTGCTATGTCGTAATTACAAGGAAGTAACGAGCGTTACGATGTTATTAATAAGAGCCAATCAACAAAAATAGAGATGAATTGTGTTATCGTACGCATCCTTTGTGCGTATCAATTACCAATAGAATGGACGGTGATGGTCCCCCGAGATTTTGCCATCCAGATCTTCATTTTAAACACAAGATACTTTCGACCACGCAGAGCAGTTTCGCTCTAATAAAGACTCCCTTGATTAATTGTAAGCTGTAAAGATATGAGTCTCTTTATGTTTTACATATGCTGTAAGCGTGATGCTAATATATGTAAAGTGTGTTAGTTTATTGTCAAATAGCTAGATCCTAATAGAGCCAAAGATGCAGACAGGCTTCTTTGTGTTCAAAACGACCAAGGGAGCACGACGGGAAGCAATGCATGATATTTTATGCGCCATTCAGTAAGAGCTCATATATGGGGGCTGACAACCACTTCCTTCCATTCCCAGCTTTTCTCTATTCCATCACCATGGAACGATGCTCCTGCTCCAAACGTTCATCTCCATCATTTAATTGTCTTGATCCGAGCTGATTTGACTGAGCTACGGTCAAAGAGGGAGTACATCAATCCGTGTACATGTACGCACCACCTATCTCAACTGATTTACCCGTTGTTTGGGCGTAGTTCAGTCAAATCAGCTCGGATCAAGAAAGTTCAATGATGGAGATGAACGTTTGGAGCAGACGCATCGTTCTAATGCAGTGTATTAAGTAGTAGTTGAAAATGGGAGGAATGAGCTATTAGCTGCCAATGTACGCAATGGAAATGAAGTTTGCGTACCTGTCATGCATTGTCCACTTTTTAACTCAGTTACACATAGAAGTCGCTCTCCATCTTTGACCCTATTGGCGTCTTGCTACATGACAATGAACAACCACCACCTATCATATAGCATCACGATTACAGCATATGTAAAAACGTGAAGGTGTCTGTATATCTAAATTTGACAATGAAACGTGGGGTCTTCAATCGAACAAAGTTGCGCGGCGGGGTCGAGCGCACCCTGTGTAGAAGTTTCATGATCGTTGTGGCCATTCTCAGATTCGCCCAATGTCACCACTAGCCAAAGTGGATCTGGTCCACCTCATGGCTCTTCCCCGCAAACCTAAAAAATCTGTGGATGAGAAACCATCTCACGATAAACCCATATCGTATGCATCCCTCACCAACAACCATCGCGAACCTGTAGTTCTTTTCTCGCATAGTAAGCACAGTCGCCAAGTATGGAGACGTGCCGAAAATCCCCATTCTCTACTCTTTGATATATCCCATCTACAAATAACAGACACGGAATTCCGGCGTGCTGTTGGCCTATCACCACTAAAACAAGGTGCACATGGTATAGTAGTGCATCGCACTCGATCTTATGCCATTGCTGAAGTCGCTTTCGAAACGCAAGCCATTGCTGATAAACTCATTGAACAACCTGTAACCCTTGAAGAT